>CAJFCX010000198.1:0-30140 GCA_904066255.1 Eimeria sp. OTU-X | reverse complement strand
GTATATACATAATTATAATATGCATTTGACTCTTTTGTTTTTTGCCGCCAATTACTTATAACAATTAATTGTTTTAACTAATAAAATGCATTTATAGCAATATGTCTTATAGTAATAATAGTAATTGAGAACTATTCAGTACAGCGAAGGGAAATTGCAGCAAATAGCAGCAACAAATAGCAGCAGAAAAAGATAGCAGCAGCAGCAAATAGCAACCGCAGAAACTAACCAGGCTAGCAACAACAGCAGCAGGTAGCAATCTATTCCTTAGTAAAGAACCTTAAGATATAAGGAAGCAAATGTTGCATGCACAGAGCATGCAGTGCAGCAGCAGTAACACAAATGGTCCTGCTGCTGCAGCAGCACCCAGCAAGCATAATGGTATGCTGGCTGCATAATCCACGAACAGTATTTACATATATGGCAATGATAAATAGTCACAGTCATTTCTGCAGTATGAATTGAGCAATTCATGTAATATTGGTAAACGGACAGAAAATCAAGATAATCTCATTTTTTTCCCTCTGCAATTACGAAAAAAAAACTAAAGGGGCTCCCTTCTTATGACAGACCACAAGCAGGAGGGGAAAAAAAAAATCTACACCAATACTTGATCATACAATCTATACATGTAGAAAGTATTGGTCAAATATCATCGTAACAGAAGTCTCATCGACACAAGGTTACACGACAGCTCGTAATACCAGCGCACATAAATTGATTTGCTATCCTTAGGCAGTGAGTCCTGTCTTCATAGCGCCCAATATACACTATGATATACCTTACCATACAGCGCATTAGAGGGTACCAGTAGAGGTCGTCTCTATCTTTTTCTAACCTTTCGCAAAACACACCAATACAACACCAACAACACGCTCTTGATCCAAAATCAACCTCTTTAGGGGACATCAGGAATGCTAAAACCACACCTTTTGTACCCCAGAACATATTTGCTCCCAACAATCCTTATAATCAACAGACTTCCCCGTCGCACAGGTGAAGTATCCATAGAACGAAATGAGAGCAGCATCGCGACGCCGAATAGGGAGAGGAAATGCAAGAAGTCCTTCTTTGTAATGTCTTATTAAAAAAGCATCACCACTCGAACTCTAACACACCCATCATCCCTTTTTGATTGGCTCCACGCCGAATGCAACAAACCCAAAAACACCATCTCCGATACAACGGTATTCCGACACACAGTTGGCCCCTCACACCAACAAGCAACGCATGATCGACTCCTCCTCACCGCATCCCTCTTGCCTTCACACTCCTCGAAGCCATCACAGTACGCGTTTTTTGCACAACCCCCCCTCCTTCTCCGTATGCCCCATTATCTTATCTTTCCTACACATTTACAACATATATACAGTGCTTAAATTCATCCTGATAAGGCAAGCAATAACAAGCCCTGTCCTTTCTTCCCACGGTACCAAGCCGATGAGGTTCGTCTTGTTAGTAATAGGCAAGAAGGGTGCGCTTTCTTGCAACCTTGAAGTTGCTTTTAATTTTTATTATCAACTGTTGAAAAGATGACTTTTATTATCAACAGTTGATAGGAACCTAACGGCAACCTTCATCCGCAGGCGACACCGGGAGCGCGACGAAGTACGCAGTTGACAGCAACCACTACCAACATCAACCTCAATCTGAAGAGCAGTTACAATAATTAAAATTCATATTATGAATATGTCTCATGTATATCCCATAAATGTGTTGCCACCCTATTATCTCCCTATCATTACCTCCCTATTATCCTAGACAACTCGCTGGTGCCGTGCTGCACGGCAATTGGTGCACCAATGAGCTTTCAAATTCGAACGCATTTATGGCGGAATGCTGCATGAGAACTACTAGAAAATGTAGTTAGAAGCGAATGATTGAGAATAATGCAGAACACGTCCATGAAAGCTCCCTTATTTCTTAACTGAAAGCAAGCAAGCTCGAGACGACCTATCGGCGTCTCTGCAGGCGGTCGATCGGCACTATTGCCCGAGCAAGCTCTCCGCCCCAGTTAGTACATCTAATCTCTTCGATTAAGCTCGAGTTCTTTGCGTGAATATCTACTAAATTCAACGCTCGAGTGTACAATCTCCGTGCCGCAGAGAACTAGACCTTCCTTTTCTTCAGTGAAAATGTGCCACTCTCAACTTTTCGCTCTCTTTTCTACACTCCCCATTGCAATGGCAGTCGCCGGCCCGACTGAACCGGAGGCGGAATTGATTGCGAAGAAAATTAGTGTAGCAAATGAACAACCTGGTCATGCCATCGCTACCTTGATGCGAACAATGCGGCGCAAGAATTCGTGTTTCACTGTAATCTGCACCCTGGCGGTAACTTTGGTTGTGGGGTACCTAATCACACGTTGTTTCGTCGCCATGGCATCCCGTTCAAAGCAACAACGAGGAATAGTCTCACGAACGCTTGCATCCGGCCCGGACAATATGTGTTACGTAAGTGTTCAGCAGGTGGACAGTTGAGACGTGGAATATCCGCATGCTTGGCTGTTCCGCTGCTGGATGGCAAAAGGAAAGGACTTCTGAAAAGTTGTCGCATGGCGAGTTGGGCTCCATGTGCTTTTATTTAATTGGTTGGAGACGCTGACCCGCAATGTGTCCCCTCGCAGTATATAAACTGAGGTTAGAGGGAACCAATAATATTTTGCCTGTAAGGTTGTTCACAACGCTATCCATCATGGCCATAAAGGATTTTGGAAATTCTTGATCTGGACGCCGACTTTTCGGTGTCCCACAGGGCGGGTCCGTAGTTAATTGGGTTAGCTTTCTTATTTCAGTTAATTGAACATACATCGCCCACTGCTGGGCACATGTACCTATCTTGAGTGCTATGGCTTCAGAAGGCATACCCACCATTAACCGTGATTGATCACCTAACCTTCACTACTTTGTGCTGTATTACTACACCAGGAGGATTGATGGAGCATTCGAGAGTGTTTACGGCCGACCTCTATAGGACAATCTGGGCTGCATGCACGCAAACTCTTCGCACGAAGTATCTTTGCATTCCTGGACTGGTACAGAACAGTTGAGGATCACTACATTAGAGTCATCGACTGTATCTCGGGGTTTTGCGAGCCACCCATATATGCATGTCTTAAACGGTGGCGTGGCGGCTTTTTCCCCCCTGCATGGAACCACTGCAGACAGTTGTTACGTTTGTTCGCGCTTGGAGTTGATTATCAGGTTTGCGTGTGGATGTGAAATCGTAGATAAGGCTTGTGTACTTTTCTCTATGCATACGGCAAAGCAAACGTGCATGAGACATCGCGGTCCGGTGTTCCCCCTGGTGGTTTCGGGTGGCCTTGAACGTCTTGGTGTCTGGTCTGCGCAATTAGCTAACGGTGTTTTAATGTGGCGAGAGTAATGTGCAGGAGGTGGATGGGTGCTTGGTCGCAGACGCCTGTTTGTCGTTGCCTTGCTCCTTATGTTTGAGCAGCTCATACTGGATTGCGACGTGGGTTATGGAGTTGTATTCGAAGCCGAGTATTCACAGTTCGCATCACTCTCCTGAATGCACTGTATTCGAATGCGGTTCCGCAGGTTGTGCCTTTGTGCGTCATGAGGAGTATGTCTTGAGGGTTTGGTGGACTGGTCTTTCAACGGTTGCAAGGCGCGGCGCCCAGAAAGCGGCATGTCTTGGGACCGAAGAAACGTGAAGGAGGAAGTGAGTGACTCTGAGTTTTGGCTTTAGTAGCATACGGATGTGCATGAGTAAGGCCCCACGGGCGGGTGTGGCAGCTTGCGTAGACAGCTATCCAAGCGAATAGTTTTGCAATGTTGCTTGTCCGAAGACGGTTGATACATCAGCGGTGGAGGTGTAGGACGCTGTCGAGTGCATTGGTGCTGGATCTGCAAAAGGGTGTTTATGAAGGGGACGTATGGCGTGCTTGCCAGCAGGGTTGGAGAGTGAATTGGTTAGGTGAAGCATGCCTTGTCAGGAGGAGCACAGGCCTATGCAGACCTTGGAGAGGTGGGTAGCGAAGGGTTCGGCCGGGCTTCACGCGGTGCAGCTACTGGTGCAAGGGATTAGGTTGAGTGGGTTAGGAATTTGGATGGAATGTTCGTAGAGCGGTGCGAATAATTGGTGAACGCGAGAGTAGTGGCTGTTGGAGTTCCCGGGATCGCTTGAACGTCGGAGGATTCAGACACTCATTGCTTTGTTCGGCGAATGCTTCGCTTATACGTTTTGCCATTCAGAAGTCGGCCCACCCTAGACTTGCGTGCAGTGAATTGGGCGATGCTTCCATATGTCGCAAGCAATCTGGAGTAGGGTTGGTTTAGCATGCGAGAGTGTTTACGGCCGACCTCTATAGGACAATCTGGGCTGCATGCACGCAAACTCTTCGCACGAAGTATCTTTGCATTCCTGGACTGGTACAGAACAGTTGAGGATCACTACATTAGAGTCATCGACTGTATCTCGGGGTTTTGCGAGCCACCCATATATGCATGTCTTAAACGGTGGCGTGGCGGCTTTTTCCCCCCTGCATGGAACCACTGCAGACAGTTGTTACGTTTGTTCGCGCTTGGAGTTGATTATCAGGTTTGCGTGTGGATGTGAAATCGTAGATAAGGCTTGTGTACTTTTCTCTATGCATACGGCAAAGCAAACGTGCATGAGACATCGCGGTCCGGTGTTCCCCCTGGTGGTTTCGGGTGGCCTTGAACGTCTTGGTGTCTGGTCTGCGCAATTAGCTAACGGTGTTTTAATGTGGCGAGAGTAATGTGCAGGAGGTGGATGGGTGCTTGGTCGCAGACGCCTGTTTGTCGTTGCCTTGCTCCTTATGTTTGAGCAGCTCATACTGGATTGCGACGTGGGTTATGGAGTTGTATTCGAAGCCGAGTATTCACAGTTCGCATCACTCTCCTGAATGCACTGTATTCGAATGCGGTTCCGCAGGTTGTGCCTTTGTGCGTCATGAGGAGTATGTCTTGAGGGTTTGGTGGACTGGTCTTTCAACGGTTGCAAGGCGCGGCGCCCAGAAAGCGGCATGTCTTGGGACCGAAGAAACGTGAAGGAGGAAGTGAGTGACTCTGAGTTTTGGCTTTAGTAGCATACGGATGTGCATGAGTAAGGCCCCACGGGCGGGTGTGGCAGCTTGCGTAGACAGCTATCCAAGCGAATAGTTTTGCAATGTTGCTTGTCCGAAGACGGTTGATACATCAGCGGTGGAGGTGTAGGATGCTGTCGAGTGCATTGGTGCTGGATCTGCAAAAGGGTGTTTATGAAGGGGACGTATGGCGTGCTTGCCAGCAGGGTTGGAGAGTGAATTGGTTAGGTGAAGCATGCCTTGTCAGGAGGAGCACAGGCCTATGCAGACCTTGGAGAGGTGGGTAGCGAAGGGTTCGGCCGGGCTTCACGGGGTAGGCATTTGGATGGAATGTTCGTAGAGCGGTGCGAATAATTGGTGAACGCGAGAGTAGTGGCTGTTGGAGTTCCCTGCAACGCTTGCACTTCGGAGGATTCAGACACTTATTGCTTTGTTCGGCGAATGCTTCGCTTATACGCTTCGCCATTCAGAACTCGTTCCACCCTAGACTCGAGTGCAATGAAATGGATGGTGCTTCAATATATCCCAAACAGTTTGCGGTAATGTTGATGGGCCATGCAAGGTAGCAGCGTGCTGCTGGCGATGTGTACAGATTGTTGACACGGTTGTAGCCAGAGCAAGGGCGGTCAGCGTGTTGCCCATGGATTGTGGAGTATCTGCATTTGAGTTTGCATTGTCGTAGACGCCAGTTTGTCCAAACTCTGCGCCTGCACTTTGAGCGGGCCAGGCTGGATTAGGACTGCGTTTACGAGTTGTACTGAGAGGACGGCATTTGCGGTTCAACGCACACTGAGAAATGCCTCGTGCTCGCAGACGATTCAGCAGGAGGTGCGCTTGGGCTGCATGACTAGTAGGAGTGCCTGCTCTCTATGTATGAGGACGCAACTTTGACACTGGTACGGCCACATACGACGGCCTAACGAATCCATAAGTGTTTGAACAAGCAAATGCGCCCAGGCGGAGAGAGCGTGTGGCTTAGCTGCACGGGAAGTGTCCTGAATCAAAGCCCAGACGGATGTTTGGCGAGAGAGCCACAACGAATAGATTACTCGTTTTGCAGTGCTAGTGTGTCAAAAGCCTTTTTGACACACTAGCGTGACAGTGTAGGATTTTGTCGAGTGCGTTGGTGATGGATCTGCAAAAAGATGCTTAAGAAGGGGAATGACGGCATGCATGCCAGCCAGGGTGTACAGAATGTTGGCGTGACTGTTCGGGTCAGTGTGAGCTTTCTCGACACGTAGATGTTGAGGGGTAGGAGGGTGCCAGTGTAATGTACAGCCCGTTCAAGTGCTGCTTCGGAATAAGAGGGCCTGTCACTTCAACAGAGGGATATTTCCGGATATGTGCCGCTCGAGTGGCTCACATGGCAGAAGGCCCTGTGCTGAAAGGCGAATCGGTCACGCATGTGAAATGTGCTGCCCACAGTGACAACGTCATTGAGCTCGCATGTCAACTTGGAGGCGGTGAGTTTGAACTGTATATTTGCTTGGGACATGCAATCAATAGATAGAAATGGGCAGGGTATGTGTGTACGTGGATGGCAAAGCAGATGGATTGGTAGTTCTTCAATTGTGCATCTCGTAAGGACCCTTAGATGCATTAGCTGTAAAGGAAAGGTGAGCTGTGTACCGCACGCTGTGCCGCATTGCAGAGAAGGGCGAACTCACCCGGCGGTCACCAGCCCTACAGGCCACGCTAGGTTGCCCTTTTGAGGGACCAGGAGATGCTTGCCCTGTTCAGGTATGCTACTGGACACTCGACGACTTGTTTGACTGGTTGCGAACGGTTCCGTAAGGCAATACAGTATGTGGCAAGGAGTTTAACTACGCGGCTGGTGCGACGTTGCCTGGTAGTGCCTTCATGTACTAGTAGTAACACTACCAGATTTTGAAGACGTGCTGGGGTTAAACATTGCTCAGAAAGATGCCGTATGCAGCAGTTGCGCAGCAGACTCTACACGCCCACTGTGCTTGCATTTTGTGCGCTAGCATGTGTGTTTGCATGGGCTTCAGGGGATTCTGTGCAAGCTCCCCATAGCCCAATCTCAAGATCACACGGGTTTTGGGTTTGCAAAGAGATGCCTGTAAGAGTGGTGAACTCGTGCGGAAATCTTAAGTACTTTTGGCAAGACATTAATAAGCAAGAACTTCGAGGGATACCTAAGTAGAGATCGACAATGACTAAGTTGGTAGTTATTCTATGGCGCTATTTTTGGAACCTTGGGTGCATCAGCCATAACGGTGTAGCTGGTTGTTGAGTGTATTGCTCGTGGATGTTCAGGCAAGTGCTCAGGAACCCGAAGTACAGCTTGCGTTTCGATAAGGCTGGAGTACATTTGCCAGGCTGCATGTACCGTGCTTGTCAAGCGTGCAAGACAGTGCAGGACTTGTTGGACTGGCTGGCGAACGGTCCAATAGCGGAACGAGGATCCGCTGCTATTAGAGCAAAAGATTAGGTGGTGTATATGAGGCAGTTTGATGGTGTGTTGGCAGCGCGCCGCGAATAATGGCTGAACACGTGGGTCAAGCAGTTACCGTTTTACACGTTATACATTTATCGGGGCAGGAAAGCATTTATCGGCGTGGGTGGTTCGCGCTGTACCTACTCTGTCGGCCTTCCGCATGTGTTCCCCATTAAGGGTGACTGCAGCGAGATGAAAGCTGCTTCAACGTGTGGAAAAGAGTTTGCATTCGCAGCATGCTGACTGTGGCTTGTATACAGACGGTTTATGCGTGTGTTTTGTGTGCACGTTGCTGCTTACGCCTTTTGCTAGGGATCTGAAATTTAGAATGACTCCAATGTGCTTGCTCTGTAGGCAATATTCTGTTTTTTGGATGACCTGTGCCTGCTGTTTGATAAGGCACTTTTGGACTAAAGAGGCCTCCTCCTCCCTGCAATGCGAAGGATATTCACAGTGCACCGTACTCGGCCAAAACGTCTTTACATTCACGTTCTTGGACAGATTGTGCGTTGTGTAGTATGGAAGGCATATATTCTCCTGTACACAGAAAGCACTGTTGAAAACGGCAGTTGCTTGCACATTTCGTGTTTCGTCTGTATGGCGCTTGCGCAGGGATGCGAACCAGAGATAAAGCACTGCGTGGATCCATGGAAATGATGAAGAGTAGAAGAGATCGCTGGTGAGGGGTGATATTTGGGGCGTTGAGGCAATGTCTGGCCGACATTATGGCAGTAGGAGGAGTGGTTTGGAAAGGTGAATTGTAGAGTGGCATGCTAGTGTGGATGTGTTGTTGGTTTGTGTTGGGTCTGTTTTCTTTAGGCTCAGCCCGTGAGTGGACAACACAACATGCGTAGTTTAAGCTGCCGTTCGTTTGTGGTTGACTGTGATTGGTAGGTCAGTATGGAGGGTTGGGGCAGTGATGCCCCTAACAAAACGTATTTGCGTGATGGATGCTATGCAGTAGGGGTAGGAGAGTATTGTGTTGTTTGATGTGGAAGCAGCGGCGAGTATGTGGAATTATTGAGGGATAGAATGAAACTTGCGCTGGATGTGTTGGTGTTATTTGTTTGGTGATGATGAAGAGTAGAAGAGATCGCTGGTTATTTTGACATTTGCCGTATCAGGAGAGAAGGAGACAGGGCATGGACAGAAGCGTGCACTAGACGGGTATGGACAGAACTAGTGAACCCGGGATATACAACGCCAGATCTCAAAGGAGCCTCTCTTTCAAAATTGCCGTTTATTACTAGTAATAGGCAACATTTCGCTAGTGGGATTCTGTTGAAGCGGGTGCGGAATAAATATGGCTGAATTACTGATAGTGCTGCTGACAATGCTTGATGCACTCTTTCCGCATACGCGGATACGAGCTCTATTTCGCTTGACTTGCGACGAAGGTTTGGGAATGAAATATAGTAGCAATTCTGTCCGACCAAGGTTTGGTTTGTGCCTATATGCCAGCAAGTCTTAGCCATATAGTGAGCCTTTCGCATTGATCGTCGGCGTGAATGATGTGTCATGTACTTAGGCGAATACAAAGCGCATGGCTGCAGCTGGACGTTGCATATTCATGTGATGCAAAGCTAGTGCAAACAACATAAGTAGAGCAAGCACCGTTTACACATAGAGCTACGAGCCCGACGAATCTTCTGAGGCTTCTGTGTTGAGGCTTACTGGTGGTGCCTGGATAGTTCAGACCATCCGGAAAGTTCGTGCCCGGTTGAGGAAGGGAGAGAAATACTTTGGGACGCAATGCATCCAATGTTATTCGCTTATCAATGCATTGCGTAAGAGACATTTGTGGCGCGCTCCATGCTTGCGTAGACCTGTGTACGCATCAAAGCACAATTAGACCTGGTTGCTCCTGCAAAAGGACCGAAATGTTCAACTACTTAACATTATCAGCCACATCTTCTGTGGGAGAGGGCTATTGCATCTTATCGAGAACTATGCAAATCAAGCAGCAGAGTAGGTTGAGGATCTTAAGGAATAAGCATTCATTGCATATCCATAATCGAAATTTCCTCTGTGTCTAAGATTATTCTTGGCCCGCTGAGATGCTCATGCGCATTTGCTTATCCGTCCGCTTCAAAAGGATTACAGGCTACTGCGGGGAATTTGCACGGAAGCCGAGAGGCAATGCCACGCGGCATCCTTGCAACGCCAAACATAGGTTGTGGGCTCAAGAAATACGCTGTTGGGAAGCTTTCAAGGGATTTATGTGTGCATGCCGTAGCATTTCAGTTAACCAGTGTCTTCAGCCTCAACTTTGTTTGGGAACGTGCACTTTGGTCTCGTCAGGTGTGTGTTTCATTGAGTAGATGCTATTATTTTCACTGGCATTTGCAGCCGAAACATTCAGTAATGGAAATTGTACTACGATATCGCCGAAAGCACTGCGGAGGTGGCAAGCTGTACAAACGGTTTTAAGTTCCGTAGGTACATGCCCGAACTAAAGGGACCCATTTGACAATTTAAATATGTGCTTTGATAATACTTGTTTCATACCACCGTGGGCATCAAACATTGGTGAGAGATGGGATATAGATGTAAGCTGCAGAGAGTGCGCGAAAATTCGCCAGTACTACTAGCCAGGCTTTGTCGGAGCTCGATACGTGTGCTTCGCAGCTAAGGGAATCGAGCAAGTGCCTTCCAAGGGCATAGCTCACAAATCCCGTGAACGATTAGGGACGACGTGACCAAATATGACTGCAGTATCGTTGGCTTCTGTGTACCCGAATGTAGGAGGTACGCGCTATTCCAGTTGGTCATGCTTGTACGTTGTGTAGACAATCAACAGGCAACGTTTATGAGAGGCCACTACCCGCCCACGTTACCGGGTGAGAGTACGATGCTGAGTAGGTGGAAGCGCGAGGTGGCGGGGTGATGTGCCAAGCCGATTGAGCATCCATGTGACAGGACACATGGACTGCGCGATATATGCAGAATCACAGGAATGCAAGTTCACTACAGCCAGTGCATACAACTCAGTGCAAGTGCAACCGAAGCTGGAAATATACCCCAAAATGTTCTAGTTCCTGGAGTCTAGACCACGACTTGTGCACGATTATATTATGATGCTACGAAGTGTTGGGTGGCACACCGAGCAGCCAGTCAGTTTACAATGCTGAGCCACACGCAGTTCTCTAACAACAGATATTACTTAATTTTACTGTTGTATCACAGTCAGCCATAGTAAGCGAATTGGATTTTTGTCTCAGTTTTGCTGTGACTGGAACACACTGAACGTTATCTTTGGTGGCTTGTTCTCCCTTGGCGCAGCTGGCATGCATTGAGCAGCACACGCTTTGAAATAAGCAGGCAGTATGCTGTCGCTCATATCAGTTAACGACATCACACTGCAGCTTCAGATAGCCAATCCACGCTACCTGCATACAATATTCAGCATTTGTGCAGGGGGCTGCCACACCAACAAATATGGTGGTGGTTACAGTGGGTAAGCAAGGACACGACAGCACCAAATGCATGGAGGCTTCAGTTAGTGCCGCCTAAAATACCGGCGGACGATGATAAAGGCTGTTAGCGTTTTTCTGTGTTTTAACTGCAGTTTCCTGCGCACCAGGCACGTTCAAGGCGTATGTGCAGGACTATAGGTGACTGTAAAGGTTCTCAATGCGCCTTCCCGAATTACGTGCGTTTCCAGCGGGTGCGTTGAGCTCCTACATCCTACCCCACTTGCACACAGGGTGGAATGGTTTGATCTTCTTGGTGCACGTTGCAGCTGTACTGCTAGCAAATTGAAATGTTCCAAGGTGCGTCCACCGTTAGGAGCTTGGGTGGCTTATCTAAGGAGTGCAAGTGCGGGTTATGGAAACGAAATGGACCCAGAAAGTGAGTTGGGATGACTACATGGCCGCGCCCCTATGTGTGCTTTGCTCTCGCAAAATATGTAGCCCTCCATAATGGATACCCACACAACAAACGGGACTACTGGTTTGCGAATTCAGCAATTAAGATCAACCTGGTTCTGTAACCAAATAAGCAATGCTTTTGGTTGGATCTGCGGACTTTACAGGAAATTGCAGAGATCGCTGCCAATTTGGTGGGCTCCGGGGTTCCTCTGAAATGTTAGCTAGTACGTTTTCTCTCGGAAACGGATATACTGGGGCGGTTGACTATGTTCAAGTGGAACGTATGCCGACTCCTGGGAACAAAGGTGCTGTCCACCCTGTTCATGCATCAGCCCTCATGATGATAGATCTCTTCGTACAGCTTTTCCAGTTGACAGTCGACCTTTCGGTCTGCTCAGTAGGGGAGCTATGACTCAATTAATCTAGGCGCCAGCTCACCTGGCCTAGGCAAAATGGAACATTCCATAGACACATCAACAGTAGTGCATTCGCAACACATATAGTTTAGCTCGCAGAATGTTCCACACTGTACGCCTCCAAAAAGTTTGGGCTTGTAATGAAAGGGGCTTTTTGGAGTGTAAATTCAGGACTTACAGTCAACTGTGCTTTTTAGTCAAATGCTAATGCTTTTGTCTGTATGTGATGGATTTACAAAAAACTGCGAAGTTTGCTGCCAGGCTAGCGGACAGCACGGTTTCCCTAGACTGCCAGCTAGTACGTTTTCTTTGAGTTAATCACATGAGCTTGAGATGTTGACTTTGTTTCAGTGGAGCGTACTTCGAAGCCTGGTACCGACTGTGCGACACTATATACACCTTGTTCCACATTAGGCTGCATCTTTTCGAGCAGCGTGTTCCTTTTAGTTAGGGAGCTAGGCAACTGTTAATGTAGCCATCAGTTCAACAGAGCTGCGTAAAAGTGCAACTTGTATAGACGACTCGACGTGAGTGCGCGTGCAGCATATATCTGTGGGACAGTGAGTACAAGCTTCAATCCGCCTGGTGCGTGTTGCTTATTGCGGTCGCCTGTCGATACCTTTATTCTAGGGGACGGCTTGCGTAGGATTTCGTGAGGTTTTCCGTCCCTATAACAAAGATCCCCATCTGCTTTTAAGGTCACTTTCACCGCAGGTGCGGCTGATCTTCGGCTAGGTTTCTGTCAGGTTCCAGAATTTGCGCTATATTCTAGCATCATATGTGCCGATATTAACAGATAATGCGTTTCCTCCATGGGCTTCTGCACAGGTAATGCGTTTCCCCCATGGGCTTCTGGGTCCCCATGCCTCACCCAGAAAGTGAGACACACGCAGCCACTGGGCCAGTTAGTTGCTTTCATAAAACACTTATAGAGCTTTTCGCTGGGAGCCATTGGTGTCTTGCTGAACTGAATGGCAAATGCCGCCATGGAGCATATACACCCATTTTCTGTAGTCAAGTTGTCTGTAGTTGCCAAACTGACTGGGAAATTGTACAAGCATTATCACCGTAGGAGGCAGACAATTCCCTCTAGTTTCGTCTCTTATGTGCGAACACCTCAGCCAGTATGATTTCTGTCGTGTGGCCAGATGCTTTCAACAATACGTTTGTTCAGTCTACGTGTTTCCTTTAAGCATTGCTGAGTGAACAAGATTTACAAGATTTCGAGCCGCATGGTTCAAAAACTGCATTGCGGCTGTACCTGGGAACATCTGCCGAGTGTCGTCAGAAGCAAAGCTTAGGATATAGTACACGATTCGCATAGCATACGTGCATTGGGGGGGAACTGATACAGAAAAGGTGCACTGTATCCGTAGAGGATTGGTTGGCACTTTGTGTGAATGTATCTGCTTACAGAGTTGTATGCTGTTCCTGGCAATCGTGAACCTTGAGCACTAAGTATGTAAACCCGTATTATGGCGCTGCTTAGTTAGCGGGTATCTCTTCTTTGCTGCCGAGAAGCATGCTTGAACCTAAAATAGGCGGTAAGGATCCTCTTGAGACCACAGCGCATTGGTGTGAAAATCAGTAAACTTGGCATATTTTCTACAACACGACTGTAGGGACACATCAAGAAAATGTGACCCTTTGCGTACATAACGCAATACAATATGGGGTCTAGAGTGTTGACCTTAGTGTGCGTGCGTATGGAACAGAAGTTCCCGTGAACGCACCCAAGCTGACGCAGAGCGGCATCTACAAACCCTGCTACCTATTGCGAGCAGAGAAGTTTAGGCGAAGAACCGAAATTTCTGCGAATTGCCGTTGGTTTCGTGAATGCTGCCAAGCTCTTGTGAGCGGAGAGATTCTACAGGAATTTTTGGAAGACGTTTTACCCACTGCCTAACTGATTCGAACTTGAGCAAAACGCTGCGGCGACCGTGGTTGATTGTAAGGTCCGTGGGTATCTTGTTGAAGACCAAACGTCTTCTAGGTCCGTGAAGTACATTGGCCCATATGGTTAGAATTGGGTGCAAGAAAGCGTCTAAGCCCACCGCTCTATTTTAGCCGATAATTAACACCACACGAATGTGAATAAGAAGCGCCAAGCGGGCACATGGTCTTGGGAGAAATCAGATCGTGCGTGTCGCAGAGAAGGGCTTGCTTTTACATTTAAATCTTTAATGTACTTGTAGTGCTAATGTACGGTTTTGCCAGCAGTTATGTTACTGTTACTTAGCAGGTTGCAGTGATACCCATAGAAGTAAAGTGTTGGCGGCCAGTCCCTGTGCACAGCCGCATGTTCAATAGCTAAGGCAAGGCGCCCAACAATGCGGTCTACGGCAAATGACTTGACTTGACTTTACTAGCAAGGCCTATCTTCACCGCGATTACCTGCAGAACGAATATATTTGTTAAGAAAGGTAATGGTGCTACTCAAACGGCTGTCATTTCCGTTGCCTTCAATGCTTTTGCCGCTACCGCTTAAGTTCGTAGGTTCCGCCCTGAAGCTCGAAAGATCAGTGTGGTGGAGCACATGCGGGCGAGTAAGGCAACAAACATTTTCAGACTTCATGGACATAGCATGCTATCAAATTTGCCTCTTAGTTTCCCGAAGCTCTTTATCGGGTCTTTCTTACACTCAAATTTATTTACTGGGTTTCGTGCCCTCAAAATCAAGTCGTACGTATAGTTGGATTGACCTTTCCTTCATTGTCTTTTCTAGAGGCTCAGCAAAGCTATCAGTGGACTCCGGACGATCTACCATTACACAACTCTTTACGGCGGCAGGACGAATCGAACAGAGTCTGTCCATCAGCGCTTGCGTAACTTTACGTTTTGAAAACTCTCTTTGAAGACATTGTCGTCTCGGCATAGCTTTCCATTCTTCACACCTCGGCTTTGCTGCCATGCTAATTGCCCTTGACTTCAGTAGCTCGGAAGCCAGTGGTGTGATCGAGTCTTACACGCGAGGTTATATTGAGTCTCGCCGCCTTCCCGATTAGTGAATGAAGGAGCACGTCTAGTCCCTTGCACAGAGCTCGCCTGCAGATGTACTTCAGGTAAAGTGGGGGACGTATCATGTTGAAGGGTGAGGAACTCGTCAAGGTTAAGGGTGGACCATGCTTAGAGAGTTTGCTTGAAAATGGATCTTATCAGGGTGTACGTAAACAATTCAGAGTGTTTGGTCCCTGGAGGCATCTGCATATTGCCTTTTTGTGCAAACAGCAACACGCAGGGATTGCTTTGCTAACCGTACTACATGATGGTGGAACAGGCAGTGGGTTAAGGTTGTTTCTACTGCAGGGTTCGAGTGTATTATTGGGACGTTGTTCGATTCCCTCACGACCGAACAAAACTTCAAGGATCATGCCATACGTTGGCAATCGCATGCCAAGTGAAACCACGCCATAGTCCAGAGGTTTGGCTCAATCTCTTGATCTCCTATTTCAGGTGACCCCTTGTTCTCCTGTGTAAATGCACGAACAGGGAGTCCGTGAAGAGACGAAAAATTATAATAGCGTCGCAGCTATGCCCAGCACATGCACTTTACTGAATCACACATGCAATGGAAATCGTGTGAAATGCAGCCGGAGGCAATATTTGTAACATGCTGTTTCTGGTAAATATCGTTCCCTGCCGGCCCTCCAGGGGCTTCGAGCAAATTTACAGGGCCACTGTGCTCGTATATCTGGACACAGGAACATTTATTGCTGTGTTGTCTGCACGAGCAGCACGAGCGGGGCTGCAAGCAGACTAGGACGTATCTTGGATGCACTTGCCTGCCGCTGGGCTATCCACAAGGCGATGAGTAATTCGCAAAGAATGAACACGCATTGGATATTCGCCATCCCCGTTTCGAAGAATTGTCAGATATCCTCCAGTTGCGTACCACATATTTGCAGTACAAGAGAACACCTATTCCTTCCATCATATCTGGCAAGAACAGCATTTGCCCTCGAAAATTGTGTATAGGCCTACGCGAGGTATTCTCCTTTTGAGCTTCGTGATCTAGACGCACGCCCAGTTGATAAGAAGACAATCAGATTGTACGTCGGCGACTGCCACTAGCATGCTTTAGGTCGCATGCGGGATGCATGGAACATCGTATGGAATGTTGCTGATGTAGGTGGCACCTTTCAGAGCACGTGGAGCAAAGAGAAGACTCTAAAACAAGCTTGCAACTGATCCTCATATTCGCTTACGGCGGATAACATATTAGATTGTACGGCTCGTTTGGCATCCGTTTAGCAGCTGCAAGCTGTTTGCACAAAACCTGTGCGCTGTCCCGATGCAAAAATGGGCAACAACGCCGGGAGAAAAGTTTTGTGCTCTCAATGCTTAGGGAGTGAGTGATAAACGGGCGTTTCACTTTGTATTACTACGCGACCTAGTACACCGAACCGTTTGTTCATCCGCGCGGTATGTGTGATAAGTCCGTTCAAGTCGGTGAATGAGTCGTTCTCCTTCCTGAATTTTAGGGCCTGTGACCCACGTGAGCGTCAAGCGTGGGAACTCCCTTCGTTTTTCCCCCTTCCCATCCAGGCTGTAAGGAATGGAAGCGACGCTGTGTTATACAGGAACACTTCACTGGCCCAGCACAGATCCGGGGTTGCCTTAATGGTACAGTGGGAATAAATACTGTTGACGTTCCATATACATTGTCCGGCAATGCTCAAGCATGCCATGTTTTGCTATTGACAAAGGCTATTTGCAGCTGGCATTTCGAAAGGTTCCCTTGCATCGATGAATCTGTATCTGCTGATGGGCTGCTTTAAGCTGCATGCAAACCTCTGGGTATGTGCAGTATAGGCCGGTCGACAGCAGTAGCTACCGGGAAATGTCAAATTTGAGGATGGGATGGTGAATTTGCTGCATGATTGTCATATCGGATATTCTACAAGAAAGGCATCGTCGTGTGTGGAATCTTTGTCGCATTACAGCGTATTATTGAGGTCCCAATGCTTGAATGGAAGTGGAATGCTTCCATCCATTTGATTGGACGGTCGAGTATTCCTACCGGTTGTGCATGCAGGCAGTACGCCGCTAGTCGTGCAGAAGGATTGCTCGACCAACGTAGCATTGCCATGTTGCTTCGTTTACAAACATGCACCCGCCTATGCCATTGGGTGCCAAAAATAGAGACACTTGGTAGCATTGCTCCAACGAGCAACTATGTGTGGCTTATGCGCAACAGATGGTGGGTCCCATCTGCCTTCTGGCCGACCACACCGTATGAATTTAACATTGGGTGCACACAGCTGTTGCGATCAAGATGTCTCGTGGCCGAGAAGGCGTAGCAGATACTGTGTGGGAGTTAATCCTGCGCACGCACAACGACACAAGTCCCAGCTCAACTCTCGATTAGGCATACGGTTGGGCTGTCCGTGAGTGAGGTCCAATGCCACTGTGGGGCTTTCAATGATCAACTGCGCAACAGGGCGTGAGATTGGCCATAGGCAAATGCGATATTAGCAAGAACAATTCACTACGATCAGTCAGTCTGCTGAATTTGCCTCTGCGCCTGGATGTTCGACCTCCAAATCGAATGCTTAAGAGTTGTGTTACTATGAAAGGCGAGAATTACTGCAAAATAGCAGACTCCCCCTCTCCATCTTCCCTCGCCATTTTTCTGTACCCCGTTTCGGCTTTTTTCTAGTGCACAGTGAACTCCGCTGCCGCCGTTTCTGATGCGCTTCGTGTCCAGCGACGTGCAACGCGATGCAATCGCGTCTGCCACTTTTGCAAACGTAGTTAATGGGAACGTTGAGAGTGGGTCCATCTCGCCTGATTCCGGACTTTGTGCTTACAGGCAGTAAGGAACGGCGATCTGCAGCCTTAGTAGAGGGTGTGGCGTTGCCTGCTCGCTGTCGGGATGTGAGTACAACGCCACCGATTTCCATAGACCGTTACTCCTTATGTAAGATGTATAACATACGACGTCGCTGAAAACTGCTTTACTTTTCTGTTTCAGCAGAACATTGTTTAGTTGCCGTTTGCCGAAACTAGAAAGGCTGCGATTTGTAGCTAGCAGCACAAGGCAGGCACCCCATGATTTGCCTGAAGATGTGCATCCGGCTGCACATAGTGCACGGTCAAGCGCTGTCCGGCGCTTGCTTGGATGAACTGTTAGTGGATCACAAGGAACCCAAAAAGACGTCCACTGTTAATACGTCGACGACGTATAGTGCTACCAGGCCACCAATACCGCCCTGTATGTTATGTGGTATTTCGAAGACCTCTTGTGCTCTATGTATTTGCAGTTTTTGGTGGACCTGCATGCGCTATTCGATAACAAAATTCGAGGCCAAGCCTATCTGTGCATTCCTCTGCCTAGCGTTCTGGGAAAGGGCTTTTGAGGATGCGTCGCCACTAAGGTGTTGATTGATTGCGAAACTTCAGTCGACTGAGAGCAGTGCTCTGTCGTGTTTGAAACACAGGCCACGTTACTGAATTCTATTCCCAAAAAATTGGATTTTAGTGGGGAACATTCCCACGTCTCTGCCTTTAGCTGTGAGGGATTCGCCGGCTATGTATTCAGGGAGTACGCCAGGCTTATGTCTAGCATGAATTTTCCGGGATACCCTGTTTGCTGCAACTTCCTGGGATTCCCAAAGGCCTCCCCAGCGGTCATGGCAATCCATTGCAATCGAGAGCGCAATCCACAAGTGCTATTGGTCGCATCGTGTGGATGGTTTGCACACGACTACATGAGGAGCAGATAGTGTGTTCAACTGGCTTGCTGCCCTTCACACAGTATGCACTTCGGCAAGCGGGAAAAAGGCTGTCGGGCACATCTTGCTCTCCGGCCGCAAAGGTACAGTGGACCACCTGCTGATTTGAACAAGTGTAGTAGGCGAAGTCCTGAAAATGCCAGTCCACCTGGGGCGCAGGCATACGAATATGCTGTTCAGGAGAGTGTCCAGGTTCACCGTCTAGATGCCAATATGAAACAATGCAACAGACCGTGAGACGAGCGCTACTCTCATTTACCCACGTGTGGCGTATTTTCAGGTTCCCTCTGGAAGAGTGGATTTTGTGCACATGCAGCGGCGTTTGCGGGAAAGCATGCCTTTTGCGCACATATGGCACGAACGTTTTCTTGGCATCAGCATGCACAGTTTGCCGTGGACAACAACCGATTTGGTCGATTAGTGCACCTGTTCTAGCTCCTAAACGCTACAAGGCATGTGCGCTAGTGGCTTGACGAGGTCCATACGCATGCCAGTGCAAGAGGATCGAGCTTTCTGCACAATGCACACACCTGCTCCCTCGATTCCGCGGCTGGATGGATTCAACAATCATCTTTCATAGCTGGCTCTAGCAATACCGAATTCTCTTACCTCGACATGACGGAATATGCGCATAGAGCTAGGAAGGGCGATGCCAATGTGTTCGTGGAGCTTGCGCTTCTCCGCCTGCTGCATACAGGCAGTACGCGTCTACCCAATGCATCATCAGCTGCCTCAGGATGAGCCACTGTCCCTGCGTACACCTGGTGTGGACGTAACGGCATCGCTGTGTGTAAAACGATTTCAGTGTAAGCACCCGAATATACCCAATATGGCATGCGGAAGGTGATGCTTTGTGGCTTACGAAAAACTTCTTGCCATGCTGTGTAGACTTCGCACATAGTAGCTGTCTCAAACAGATTTGAAGTGCCCGAGAGCAGTGTTGAAAATGCGACGCTGCAACATTGCGACATCATCCGAAGTGTCCGAGCAGTCTCATGTAACCCACTTTAGTACATTATCGCTTGCAATTCACCCATTGGAAGTTGTGGGCGGCGTGTGACCACAAATTGACCACAAATTGTTTAACTCATTAATACGCTGTCGCTTGCAATTCGCCCCTTGGGGGAGTGGGAAAGCCTCTTCCCAGGGGCGAGGCGGCTTTGATGGCTCCGATCACCCGTTTAAGCACAGCATTGCCGCAGCGACGTGGTGAATAAGCCCTCTCGACAAAGCTATCTATTCGCATCGTAATTAGCGTACAACTATATGGGGAACATTGTGGGTGGCTGTCACGAAGTTAGGTGCGTGAATCCCCTGCTGGGTCGGCGTGCGGTGCTTGATCTAGAACTGTGCGACGCAGCATCTAGTTGCACCCCAGTGTTTAGGCGATGAAATATCTGTCGTGGGTGCGGAACAACCGTGGAAAGGCTTTACAGCGACATTCATGGGAAATTGTCAAGCCTAAATAGCCGCTGAGCCAAATGCTGCCGGCGGTGGCGATCACTTCGCACTACACTTGATTGTAGTGAAGGTCCCATCTTGCCCATTAAAACGAATAGCGTCTGCACGTTAAGTGTTCTGGTGTCGGACTGCCCCACCGGGTGTGCATTCAGGGAGTAAGGTAGATGCAAAACAATTTACCGTTGGTATCGAGGTGTGGTTTGCCCTTGAGCCCTTCCAAACTCTTTCTGGGCGGTAACCAGTCCTGCTCAAGACTGCGTGCGTTTACGAACACTGTTTTTTCTCTTACCCCACTCAACGTACTGGCTACATCGCGAACAGATAGTGTGTCCTCTTTTGCGCGTGACTCTCCAATCGGTCTGAGGAAAAACTGGAAGTGTTGCGTTCTCGTGTGTGTGGCCGATGCCCGTTCTAATAGACTTATTGACACATGGCATTCTGGAAAGCAGATGGTGTGTTTCTCTAACTTGGATGAACAAGTCTCCCAAAGACGTCTCAGACCTTGTATCAGGTGTTAGCGCGTCACGGTGGCTCGAGCGCGAAGCCACAAAAGACAAGTAGATTCTGTCATATTACCCAGGCACACCTACTCAGGATATGGCCACTTGTATCTCTCTGGCATCCGGCTAGACTGTTGGGGGGCGGGTTCCGATTCCGCACTCCTATTAATTTTTGATCCCGTGAAAGAAGGTAAGACTGACTCTAGGCGCCACTGTAAAAATGGGATTTTGTTTTGTGGTTTCCTGGGGATGAGTATTCGCCCTCGACAGCGGCAAAGCAGACAGACTGCTATGTGCATGGCATTCGATTATATTGGCCACGCCGACTAGACGAAGGCGAGCGAATTGACTGCTGATCGACTGTCTGCCAGTAGAAACCCTAGCTGCAGAACCCCCTTACAGGGTGACGTCGAACTTTGGATACTATGCACTGACAGCCTCACTACAAGAGCAGATTCATCTGCTCGCGCGGTTTCGCTGGCTCGGATATTAGGCGGTTAGAGGGCATACGTACCGGCCACATGCTCAGCCGGCATGACTCAAGTATGCTCGCTGAAGACCGCATTCTAACGCGAGGCGCAGATGGGCAAGCTACTGTCGTGCACACCAGTGGGAAACCGTGGGTACGCCAGCACCCCACCAATGCGAATGCAGCAAGTACGAGCTTACCGAATGCGCCACTGAGAAGCGTTAGGATATTCTCCTCTCAAAGCCCTTATGCTGGCATAAAGGCGTCATGGACAAATGCGTTGTGATGTCCCTTTCTATTGTTCTTCTATATGGATGCATATATTTGCACATGTCCACAAATGCTTTAACACTGCGCGTTTGGTTATTTGTCGTTGTTAGGGGCGTAGGCGAAGGCATTTGTGTGTGGGGCGATCCGTGACCCTTACAGTTGCCAGCCCATTCACTTGACCTTTCGTAGGCCTCCTAGACGAGCCTTGTTGCTCTTGTTTATAATGTGCACAGAACCGCAGGTGCAGCAATACTTTCGGCTTTCAGGCTCTTAGCCAAATGCCCCGCCAGAGGGGCATGACAAGGCGTCCGAGGCGACTGCAACTGCACACTCCTCCGCGAATCTGCTTGCTGGTAGCTCGATAACCACTTGCCTTCATCATCGCCTGTGTTTGGAGCATTTGGGAGGCGCATGCCTGTAGAGGAACCGCCGCATCTTGTTGTTATGTAGATCCGCCAACACCTTTGAGTATGCAGATGCTATGAATAAACGCCGACGGTGTGAGGAGTCACAGACTGCGTACAACTGGCAACGCGAGGACGGCTCATCGAGTAGTTGACGATAAGCAGCTGCAATAACTAATGCCCACCGGAGCCCTTCACATGCATTCGTGAATCTATGTTCCGGGAGTAGCCGCTAAAATGCCACGAGCCGGATAAGCTCCTGCATACGGATTGCTGCTAGTAGGCTCCGACACGTGGGATTGCCAGCCACTTCGAAGTATGATATATTGACGTGGATTCCAGGACGTCTCGAGTGGACATGAAAACTATTCACTCTCATGGTTTTGCTTTCGATTGGTTCGTGTGGGTGGGCATGAAGGAAGTGCGGCAGCCATACATTCACGTTTCCGCACCAACAGTAGCTTCCCCACTGCACTCTCCCAGCCGTTCTAAACATTGAGCGGCGAATGTTCGTAATACCAGTTATGTGACAAAGACGAATGTATCTGCACTTATTCTCACGCCCCAAGTAGCACGCGTTTGGCCTTGGCTATGCGGGAACCAGATGGTGTGTTGCATGGACATGCTGCGCGGGAATTCGATATGAAGTTCAGAAGCCTTGTTCAAGCCGGCTGGGTGCTAGTCGGTGTGCAGTGCAATCTGCCCTATACATGTGCCTCTGTTCTTTAACCGGTGTGCGCTCGTTGACATGATCATCAGTGCACCAATCACTCAGGACCATGGTTACGGGCAGGTTCCGATATGCCCGTAACCTATTTATTCTCGGCCACATGACAGAAGGTAAGACTGGCGCAAGGCTACATATTACCCTACCATTTCCGGGTTTCCATATCTCCTTATCTCCGTAAATATATTACTTCTCAAACGTCTGACAGAACGTGAGTCTGATTGAGGACGAGGCGTTGAAAAAATCTGACTTGTTGTTTGTTGGATCCCCCCAAATAGTGTTTGGCTCTCGGGCAGGCTCGCCGGGAACAGCCACTAAACCGGCCTGAAACCTGCATTCTAACACTTTCATTCGATTGACATTCGCGACGCATACTAGATACGGACGAGCGAATTGACTGCTGATTGACTGCACGCCTATGGGAGTTCAACCTCCAAAGGCACGTTAGAGGGGGACGTGGAACCTTTGAATACTAAGCAGTGACAGCCCCACTACAAGAGGGCTGACTCATCTGCTCCCGCTGGCTGGTAGGCTCGGAAATTTAGTCGGTATACGGTTTGCGTACTCACTAAACGCTCAGCCTTCATTCTCAATAACGCGGAAGCTGGCCAACGCATTCCAATGCAATGTGTTGACAACAGTGCTTCCTTGGTGAACAGCAATCGAGAAGCCTCAGGTGAGGGTACGCCAACTTCTCGCAATTTCAAACGCAGCAAGTACGAGCTGATTGAATGAGTCATTGACAAGCAACGGATGTTTAACCCCTGCGAACCGTGGGCGTAAAAGTGTGTAAATCATTTGTGACGTCCATACCTATTGAGCCTATATACAGATTCATGTATAATATTTACGTGTGGTCTAATGCTCATGTACGATATGTTTTGGCAGATGTGTTGATTGTTGGTTGTTTGTCGATGTGGGAGTCCTTCGAGCGGGCATTTCTATGGAGGATGGAAGGGCGCTCGGGTGCTCTGTGTGTATGCGCTTTGCCGGGGTTCGTATAGGGTTTGTAGAGGTATTAGGCAAACAGTGCAAAGTTCATCTACGTGCCCTCGAGGAATGCCTGTTGGCATTTCGTCCTGATTGAGTCTTTGTAATTTGATGTTTGACGGCCAGCTAGTGTGTTGCATACTGCCCGGCAGTTCGGCATGCAACTTAAAAGTTACGTCATAAGAAATGATAGCTCTACTGCAGGAGAGCCGAATCATCTGCTCACGCACACTGGAGGCCGTGCTTATTAAGCGGCTAGACGGTCTGCATACCCACCACACGTTCAGCCGTGATCCTCCCTAACGTGGGCGTTGACCAACGCATTCCAGTGGAGTGCTGAGCTCGAGATGCTTCCTTCGCGCACACAAGTTGAGAACAAAGCCTCAAGTGTGGGTAAGCCAGCTTCTCCACATTGCGAATGCAGCAAGTACGGGCTGGCCGAGTTCGCCATTGAGAAGCAATAGGGCATTCGCCTCTCAGGGCCCTCATGTGGGCATAAAGGCATTGAAGATAATTGAGTTGTGACGTCCCGCCTAAAGGCTTTCTATATGGATGCATGCATAATTACGTGTGATCAAATGCTGAAACGCTACTTGTTTTGGCAGGTGTGGTGAACGCTGGACGTTGGTTGTTTGTCGTTGTGGAAGGCGTAGGAATGGTCATTTGCATGCATGATGGAAGCGCGATGGTGTGCTGTATGCGATTGCTCGTTGGCGGCTTTCGTGCAGCGTTTGTAATCGTTTGGGGCAAACAGTCCTAACTGCAGTTACTTGCCATCGAGGAATGCCTGTTGTCGTTTGGTCCTGACGGGTTTTTCGTAATTTGGAGTGTTGTTGACAGCAAGTGTGTTCCATCGGCGTAGTGTTGAGCACTCCGGCATGTAATGTGAAGCGCGTATCCAGGGCTGTTGGGTGAAAGTTGATGTAGAGTGGAGGTGGCCCTATAGACGCTTGTTCGCTCATGAACGGGCCTATGCGCGTTGGCCAGTTGCCGAACGGAGACGGAGCCAGTCTATGCCCATCGACTTGAGCATCATTGCAATAATTGCCCAGACACTCGATTACGCTGTTGAGAGGCGGGTTGAGATTTCCCCGTAAATCCATTCGTGCACGACGAAGTGCCAAGGTGAGCCTGGCTGAAGGCGCCTTTGTACAAGTGTGACTTGCTGTATGTGGGCGTCATCGGAATGATTGACTGTTTCCCAGATTCGCCGGCAACAGCCGCTAATCAGGCAGACTGAGATGTGCATGCTGAGAAGGGCATTCGATTGGCATTGGCCACGCAGAGCAGATGCAGGCGAGCGAATTAGCTGCTGGTTGACTAGCCTCCCTGTGGGAGTTCTACCAGCAAAGGCTCGTGAGAGGGGCACGCCGAACGTTTGATACTAAGCAGTGACAGCCCCAGTGTAAAGGCGGCTCATCATTTGTTCCCGCCGGCTGGTGGGCTCGCAAATGAAGCGAGTAGACGGTTTACGTGCAGAAGGCAGGTTCAGCGGTCATCCTCCCAAAAGTGCTCGCTGAACAACGCATGCCAATGCGAAGCGTCGACCACAAAGCTTCACTCGAACACCGTAATCGGAGGCAAAGCCTCAAGCGTGGGTACGCCATTTTTCCTCCTCCTGTGAAATTACGAAGTACGAGCTGACCGAATACCCCATTGAGAAGCACGGGATCTTGGACCTCTGGGAACCCGGATGTACCCGCAAAAGCTTAGTATATAAAGCAGTTGTGACGTCCCTGCCTATTGATCTTCTGTGTAAATGTATGTATATTTTCGTGTGCTCAACTGCGCAAACACTACGTGTTTTGGCAGGTGTGCTGAAGTTGGGCTGTTTCTCGATATCGGAGGCATACGAATGGGCATTTGCATTCATGATGGAAGCGGGCGCGCGGGCTGCATGGATACACTTTCCCCCCTTTCGTATAGCGTTTGTAAAGGTCGTGGGCAAACAGTCCTAACACCAGTTACGTGTCACCCACCCAGGGATGCATGTTGACATTCGGTCCTGATGGTGTTTTTCGTAGTTTGGTGTGTGGGGACCAGCTAGTGTGTTGCATAAGCGTAGTATCAGGCAGTTCGGCATGGAATTTAAAGAGCGCATCCAGGGATGTTGTGCCGCTTCTCTAGAGCTCCCTGTAACCTATACCAACATGCAACCCTTTCCTGAACAGACCAACGCGCTTTGACGTGATCATCAGTGCATAAACAGCTCAAACAGACGCTTAAGCAGTGGGGGCGGGTTACCACGTACCCTGTAATCCACTACTTCTCGAGCATGTGGCAGGACGTCAGTCTGGCTCAAGGCCCCTTTGTACAAATGTGAAGTGTTGCGTGCTGGCACCATCGGGATGATTGTTGTTTGCCAGATTCTCCGGCAACAGCGACTACACTGGCAGCCTGAAACGTGCATGCTAAGACTTTGTAGCTAGTCAGCATCTCTAATGTCAATCGAATGAGATGCCGAGTAGCTACCAACTGGCAAATTGACTGTTGATTGACTTGCTGAATGTGGGGAACACACATGCAAAGGCACGTGGGCGGCTGGCGTAAGAACTTCGATACTAAGAAGTGGTAGCTCCACTGCAAACGTAGCGAATAATCTGCTCTAGCTGCCTCGAAGGGTCGGCAGCGGGTAGACGGTTTACGTACACACCACACGTTCAGCAGGGATTGCCCCAAACGTGCTTGCTGAACTACTCATGCCAAAGCGGAGCGTCGACCACAGAGCTTCCTTCGAGCACCGGAGTCAAGTGCAAAGCCTCAAGTGTAGGTACGACATCTTCCAGCAGTTTGTGAATTCAGCAAGTAAGAGCTGACCGAATGCCCATTGTGAAATGGGCATTGTGGAGTTTCATTCCCGCAGACTCCTTATGTGGGCATAAAAGCATCGTGCAATCAGCTGGGATGCCCCCACCTATTGGTTTTCCATGTATGTATATGCATGTATAATTTACGTATGGCCAAATGCGCAAACATTAGTTGTTGTGGCAGGTGTTTTGAAAGGCAATGGTTTGTCGATGTGGGCGACATACGAGAGACCTTTTTCCGGGCAAATGGAAGCGCCCACCCGCGCTGTATGGGTATGCTCGTTAGCTGGTGGCGTATAGCTGCTGTAAAGGTCTTGGGTTAAGCAGTTTTAATGCCAGTTGCGTGCCACTAAGGAATACCAATTTTTTTTTAGTCCTGATGGGTTTATTTGAAACCTTGGTGTGTGGTGACGAGATTGTGTGTTGCATTGGAGGACTGTCCGGCAGTTCGGTATGAAATGCAGAGGCCGCGTTCAGGGCTTTTGCATGCAAGATGGCGTGCAGTGCGACCGGCGCTATACATGCGCCTGTGTTCTTCCACCGGTTTACGCGCATTGGCTTCACAATCAGTTCACCAATAGCTCAAACACACGTTGAGGCTCTTGGGGAAGGGCTGAGATTTCAACATAAGCCCATTAATGTTCACCGGCATGACAGAAAGTGTGCCTGGCTGACGGCGAAACTGTTATTTGTGGGATTCGTCGGAGTGAATGACATTAGATGATGCAGGCGAACGAATTGACTGATCATTGAATGCCTGCAGTGCGAGTTCCACCTGCAAAGGCACGTGAGATGGAGACGTCGAACCTTTGATACTCAGCAGTGACAGTAAAACTGGAAACGCGCCGCATCATCTGCTCACGTTGGCTGGAGGGCTCGGCAGTTAAGGGGCTAGGCGGTCTACGTATCCGACGCAGGGTCAGCTGTCCTCCCTTCAAACGCGCTTGCTGAAAAACGCATGCCACTGCGACGCGTCAACCACAGAGCTTCCTTCCAGCCCAGAAATCGAGTGCAAAGCCTCAAGTGTGGGTACGCCATTGTCTCGCCACGGCGATTTCAGAAAGTAAGTGCTGGCCGAATATGCCATTCAGAATCTTCGACCTCTGCGAACGCGGCTAAGGGCATGAAGCAGAATGCCTAAATCAGTGGTGATGTCCCTACCTATTGATCTGCTATGCAGATGCATGTCTATTATTTACGTGTGGTCCAATGCTCAAATAAGACATGAGTTGGAAGGTGTGTTGACGTTAGGCTGTTTGTCGAATGGGGAGGCATAGGAACGGGCTTTCGCATGGAGGATAGAAGTCGGCTCTGGTGCTGTTTGGGTAAACCCGTTGCGGGCGGGCGTATACGATTTGTAAAGTTCCTGGACGAACACTTCTAACCCCAGTTGCGTGCCCTCGATGAATGCCTCTTGTCGTTTGGTTCTCATGGGTTTTTTCGCAATTTGGTACGTGATGCCCAGCTAGTATGTTGCATTGGCATACTGTCCGGCAGTTCGGTATGCAATCTGCAGAGCGCGTTCACGGCTATTTACTGCACGTCGGCGTGCAGTGCAGGTGGCTCTAGATGTGGGTTTCGGTTCTTGAACGGGTCTACACTCGTTGGGTTGCACACTAGTGCATCAATAGCTCACATACACGATAGTCTGTTGGGGGCGGATTGAGATACCAGTGTAAACCTATTAATACTCGACGAAGTGCCGACTTGAGCCTAGCTCAAGGAGCTTTTGTATAAATGTGTTGTGTTTTGGGTTCTATCCTGGTGACGCTTATTGTGGCCAGGTTTGCGCCAGTACTAGCTGTTGGCATGCCATTAGGTGCCCCAGGTGCCAAATGCGAGGAGGCAAGTCCGCCGAAGCCTGTATGCTGTGGAATGCAGGTCCAGCTACAAAGATACTGAGTTGTATGACTAATGCGCCCATCGTTTCCCGGGCACTTCCGGGGGTATGCGGGTTTATGAACCCATGATGGATCTAGCCATCGTCATGTGCTTGCACTGGTCAATACCAGATTGCACTATGTTAGCCATTGGTGTTGTGCTCTACGCTGTGCCTACACGTGGATGGAATTGTAATTGTTATACACCGGATCACTGTCCTTGCCCGCGGATGGAGCGGATGTGAAACCACGTGTACGAAGCTGCGTTACGAGTTGCTCTCTCCATCAAGTTTAACTTTCAGGGCATGGCATTGAACAGTAATTCAGGCTTCTGCGAGACCTGTTTGGCACTGATTGGCTGTCTTTTACACACGCCATGAGCAGCTGTGACCGGTTGACGAGTGAATCACGGGCGCCCCACGCTACTCAGAGCGTATGTTGCACACAGGCGCCAACGCAACATAGATCAGACACTTCGTCAATTTGGTTTTCACTTGCATCCACATGATACGCAGCGAACCTGGCTATGCTCACTTCTCCGGGGATAATCTAGTTCGTGGTTGTTCCACCATAAGAGTGCACTGTCGCCTTCTACGTATATAAGAGGTGTGGGTGCTGCCATGAGCAAAGAAGGGGCAGGCCTGAACCCCCCAGCTCCGGTTTTATTATCAAGTCTCCAATGTGTTTGAATGGGACTCTCTTGCGTTCTCATAACGTCGGTACCAAATCAAGATAGCATGGGTAGTTTGGAACTAGGTTTTCGCAAGGTTCATTTGAGCCATTGTTTGAGCCTTTTCACGGACGAGTATTCTAGGGACGATTCCAAGGCGGCGTTAAGGAGCTACGCGAATGCGAACAGGCGATGCGTGCTAAGCAAAATATGGGGAGTCCCGAGGTGCTCAACGAAGGATAGGGCTATCGGACGTCTCATGAGCATTTGTTTGTGGATTCCACAGGATAGTCAGGGATGGTCTCTACATGTAGTGGTATTTCTGTTTCGCAGTGTGGACAACAGAGCGAGTATTGCATTGAACTGCTACCCAAACAGGTGGTCGCTAATCGAATCGATATGCAAGATGTGCAAGGCTGCTGAGGGTACTTTGATCGTGTGGACCTATAGTTACCCTGAACGACACCCAGTGGCTTTGGCTATTTTCTCTGGATAGACAGGGTATACGGCGAAATGCACCGCGGTGGACCTATCGGTTGGACTGCAAATCCTCGTTCATGTTGGCTGAAGTACGTGCAACGACGCTCAAACCTGCATACATCTGTCGTGTGCACATGCGACTCAGATCAGCCATGATTAGTGACATCTAGATGCGTGCAGCTTAGCAAGGGTAGGCCTTCCATGTCGTAGCACGAGGTGTACACTTGAGGGTTTGTTCCGCCGGTTAGGGTTCCCGCGCATTCGTGCGATTGAGTTGCTCTTAGACGATCAGTTGCAATCGCCGCATCACGACAGCCGGTTCTGTAGTATTCGGTCGCTACACACGGGAGGATGAGCACTTGAAAACCTCGCAAACTTGCGGACGTACCACCAGCCTCTGGGCGGGTGAGGTAACAGGCACCTTCTATGCAGCCATTGCTCAACCGCGTCACAGGCCGTGAGAATGACCGCCAATTGGCATTTATTTTTCGATCGCCATCCTAAGCATCGAGCTACATTTCTGCGACCTTAGCTGAGCTGTAGCATTTGCACGAATGCCTGGTCACATGTTTTTTACGAACCCACCGATATTCTACCATCTTCCGTCCAATTGTGCGGGTTGAGCAAAGCCGTCGAGGTGGCGCAACCCAAGTCGCAGATGTTTGGTGCACTCCGGCAGGCCGGTAGAAACATGACACTTGGTTCCGAGTGCACTTGAAAGGTGGGAATTCAGTTCGTACGCAACGGGCTCTCTATTCGGGTACATGGCAGTGATGATGTACAGCGGGCCACGTGTGCGGTGAGTAAAGACAGGGTGAATTTCTCGGTGGTGTTGCGCATCCGTGAATGAAGTGTACGACGATACATAAATGTGCTAGCTCTTGTCACCTATGTTTGGCACAGCATGCAGTTTCATCCTTCACATTTG
>CAJFCX010000197.1:0-30166 GCA_904066255.1 Eimeria sp. OTU-X | reverse complement strand
GAATACCTCCTGTTACCTCTGGCTCTCCCCCCGTGTGGCGCCGCCTTCAGCGGACCACACCATCCATGACTGCAGCATTGCGGGTGCCTGTACACTTCATTTTAACGCGTGAATTCGCCGTTTAAAAATTTAATTAAGTATATTTCAACATTTAGTATTTAAATTTCTTCTTTTTTGAGGTATTATTCCCCAAAGACGACCATGTCGCCTCCGAGCAGCCGCCCACAGTCTGTGCAGCAGTTGCAGCAGCAGATTGCAGAAGCAAGGGCTGTTGCTGCTCGTATTAGTCTTTCTATGAGAATGCAGGTGTTAAAGGCATTTAGAGAAGGTCTTGTTCATCAGGAAGAAAAAATATTAGAGGCGAATAGGGCTGATTTAGAGGTACGTTGTTGCATACACCTCCTCGGGTGCAGTGGCAGGTGCAGCACACTGGTCTGCACCACACAGACAACACAAAAACCCCTCTCTTCATGCACCACACCAATTCTAACAGACTTAAATGCATGCATGTATACATGCATGCATTTAAGTCTGCATGCAACCCTGCATGCATGCACGCGTGCATGCATACATGAATGCATGCATGTTTGCTCTCTTGTTGCAGGAAGCTAAAAACAATGCGTCTATCTCTCCGTCTCTTCTTAAGCGATTATCTTTAGATGGGGATAAAATAAAGAAATTAGTTTCTTCTATTGATGCAATTATTGCTGCACCTAACCCTCTAGGCAAATGTACACTTGCAACAGAGCTTACACCAGGTATACAGAAGGAGCAGCAGCAGCAACAGCAACAGTAACGACAACACCACACCATCACCAGCAGTAGCAGCACCAGTAACTCCAACAACACCAGCAGTAGAAGCAACAGCAACAGCAGCAACAGCAACAGCAGCAGCAGCAGCAGGTCTTGTTGTATGTTGTGTCTGTAGGTCTAAATTTATATAGGGTAACGGTCCCTCTTGGTGTTTTATTGATTATATTTGAAGGTCGTCCTGAGGCTTTTATTCAGATTGCTGCTTTAGGAATTAAATCAGGAAATGTATGTCAGCAGCAGCAGCAGCAGCAACAGCAGCAGCAACAGCAGCAGCTGGAGGAAGACTTTCGTCGCAGTGCGGGCAGAAGAACGATATACCGTCTACCAGTGTATTAAATAATTAATGTTTATTATTTATTTATTATTTATGTTATTTATTTATGTGCAGGTATGTTTACTAAAAGGAGGAAAAGAAGCAGCAAAAACAAATGCTGCTCTTTATGATTCATTTGTGTGGGGTGTACATTCAGTAATGGGGCTGCATGCGGGTCTGCATGCAGGCTTATTGCATGCAAGGTTATCTGAATTAGCAATAAAGGAAATAAAAGATTTATGTTCCCTAATACAATTAATAGAGACAAGGGAGGAGGTGCAGCAGCTGCTGCTGCTGAAGGAGAGTATTGATTTAGTTGTACCTAGAGGCAGCAAAGAGCTGCTGCAATATATATATAATAATACGTGTATACCCGTAATGGGGCATGCATCAGGTGTATGTACAGCTTATGCAGATGCTGACTGCAGCGCAACACAGCAGCGGTTGCAGCAAGTAGTGGATATTATCAAAGACAGCAAGATGCAATATGTTGCTGCATGCAATGCATTAGAGGTGCTGCTAGTTCATCGTGCTGCAGCAGCAAAGTTGCTGCCTGTCCTAGGAGAAGCATTAGCAGCAGAAGGTGTAAAATTTCGTGCGGATGCTGCTGCTGCTTCACTACTTCCTGCTGCTGCAACAGAACTAGCAGCAGAAGAAGACTTTAGGACAGAATGGCTAGCACCAATATTATCTATACGTCTTGTGGATAATATACAAGAAGCAATAAGACATATAAATAGTAATGGATCTCATCATACAGATCTTATCCTCTCCTATTCTCCCTCTAATATAGAGGTATTCATGAAGGGTATAGACAGCGCAGATGTCTTCGCTAATTGCAGCACAAGATTTGCTGATGGATACCGATTTGGTATGCATGCAGAAGTGGGCATAGCAACAGGAAAAATGCATGCAAGGGGCCCCGTAGGTATAGAGGGCCTCTGTACATATGCATATAGACTATATGGTAATGGGCATACTGTTGCTGCTGTTGAGGCAGCTAGTAGTACACAACAAGGAAATAAATCTTATACACATAAACCTTTACTTATCCTAGAACCCTCTACATCCTCTAATCCTTCAATAACAACAGAGGAAGGCATCGATGCCTATGAGCGCAGTCGCCTCCTCTCTCATTAACGTTCTTAAAGACGACATTTTAACTCTTAAACTGTATAAATATAAATTATTTTAGTGTATAATTGATTTATTTATGCAGTATCTTGAGGGAATTAGCTTGCGGACGTATTTCTTACTTTGTTGTTCTTGACTGTGCATAGATAAACCCCAAGCTTATTCGCGTTTTATTATTATCAATCTGCAGAGGGAGGTGTGCATATAGCACTTGATACCCGGTGTAGATGGACAAGGAAAATACTTATTTAAATGTTTAGCATGCACACTAATATTACTACAAAAGAAATATTTTGTAGTAAGCGGCTGCTGCGGACGAGCCAGCTACGGGGCTCCTATCCCTGCAAGTCCAGTTTCCGCAGTACCTGCTACTCCCGCAAGAGGCGGGAGTCGATGAGGTCGCTACAAAAGAAATTTCATAAAGAAGACAACAACAAGCGCTAGTATAAAGGAAGATCTAACTAACAGCGGTATGTTGTCACTGACTCCTCCCTGTTAGCGGTATTGAAGGGTTATTTTGCGTCTCTTCTTTTGTAATGTCCTGCCATTAGATCAATTGAATTCATATATGCATTTAATATCCAAAAATAAATTAAAATAAAAGGAAAAGTTGCTGCTGCTGCAGCAGCAAGACGAGGCAGCCAAAAAATCACGCGCGGGTTGCTTGTTGGTGGCGGTGACCCTGGTCTCATGTACAAATTACCGCTTTATTTTTGGCGCAAAAAAGGAATAAATCAATAGATAAACCATAAAATTGAATAAAACAGATGAAAGTCAATAAAATTCAAAGATATTCAAATTATTTTCGTTTTTTCCCTTCGCAAGACCCCCGCTGTTGATGATGTCTTCAGACCAATGGCTGGCTTGAATGCCCTCCGCCGCCTCCAACATAAAGTAAGGCTACCTAGTGTACAAATGCTAGCTATGCTTGCCTCTTTTCAGTTGTTTTAGTGTGTCACTTTATTTAAAACTATTCTATTTATTGATTTGTTTCTTTTGATTTAAATCGCATACCGTACGCAGGAGCTTTGACGAACCTCTTGGCTGCCTCTTCTTTGGTCACCAACAAGACGCCTCCGTGACTCCTTCATTTTTTCTCTTTAGACAACTTAGTCAGTGAGTTTTTCCCTTCTCCCTCTGTATTGTAAATTGAATTGACTTATATTTTGGCTTTTGTTTCTCTTGATTTCCCCTTTTCTTGTCAGCTAGCCACGGTGCTGCTGAGGGGTTTCCTACGAGTTCGTAGTTCCCCTTTTGCATGGCTAGTTATATCTGTATCTGTTGTGCTGCCTCCTCCTCTTGTGCTTAAAACAGAACAAAATGGATTATCCAATGATTGCCGCGATCGCTAGCCACCAAGACCGCAGGCTGCCGGTGTTTATTCCCCGCTTGGTGGATTATCCTCCTATCTTCTGTCCTCCTCCCCCACCATACATGCCCCAACAAATGTATAGAGGACCAGCAAAGGCGCCTGTAAACAGACTTGTCAACACAAAGTTATGCAGTCGTTATCTCTCCAAGGGATACTGCAGAAAGAGAGACTGTACTTTTGCCCATTCTGTTGTAGGTCCTCGTTTCTATTTAGTTAGTTAGTCTCATTATATTACAGTATTCATGTGTTAACGAAGGTTTATTCAATGTAGAATTCTCTCTATTTAATATTTAAATATACATATATTAAAATAGAAATATATTTAATTATTGTGAATGTGTTTATTCTTTCTCTTTATAGGAAGAACTACGCCCTACCCCTGATCTCCGTTGCACTAAGTGGTGTCGTTTCGTCTTCTTTGGTCTTGAATGTAATGATGCTCGTTGCCCTTATGCACATTCACAAGAAGAACTTCAACCACAACCCCCCGAGTTTAAAACAACCCTTTGTAGATTTGCAAAAAGAGGAAAATGCCTAAATGGAGATAATTGCCGGTATGACAAGCTCATCATGTTCTTTTGTTTCATGTTGCTGTTCTTCCTTCTAGCAACTCCTTTTCCTTCTCTAGATGCATAGGTAGTATTATAACCATAAGGTGTATTCTCTCTTCTCATTTTATTTATTACATGCAATCATGCATGCATGCACGTGCAACTCTATGTTATGGTACAGATTTTTGCATCCTCACGAAGTTAGACCTTCCTCCCACCGCCGCCCTGAAAGACTTCACAGAGTTCCTCGTCTTAGCAACCCCTCTACAGAAGAAGAACTGGCGGGTTTACAGACAGTCGTAGAAGAAGAAGCAGCAACTCGCTTGGCAGCTCAAGACTTTGAGACCAATGAAGAGGAACTCATCAGCCCGCCACTTGTCCCCACTACAACCCCCGCTGCAGCTGCTGCAGCAGGAGGCCTACCAATGACTACTGGCCCAGAAACACCTCGTGTTGTCAACAGAACAAGACCTCTCCTATGCAGTCCCTGTGTCGTGACAGGTGTCGAGACACCTGCTGGTTACGAAGAAGACGACGACGGAGAATATGAAGGAAGTTCTACTCCCTCTCGCCATCAAAGACAAAGGAAAGCTACAACTCTTGTTCCCAATACGCTTTCTCGCGACTCAACAAGAGATGACGAGCTGCATGGTTCCGTAGAACGCATCATGACAGCAGCCGGCACTCTGGGTTTGGCTGAAGACCCTAACTAAAATGAAAGAAATTGTTTTGATACGGACTATCAGGAGGGTTGCTCTCAGAGTAACAATAAGAAAACACATGACTCGCAGACAGCTCCCTAATGATAAGCCAAGCTCGACGAACTAACATGCATGCATGCATGGCGAACAGCCAGCCAGCCCGCTGCAGCAACAGCAACCTGCGAGAGAGTCGCTGCTGCTTCCTGAGGACAGCTGAATTTGTGTTTGGAGTTTGTGCTATATTTCCTTCTCTTGCAAAACTGCAGTACAAACTTCACCCATGAATTTTTGTGTTTGCTAATATCGTTTCGGTGCTTGGGTTTGTTGTTAATACGATGCCCTAGAATGACGAAAGCCCTAAACCCTACACTTCTTGCTAGTCGTGGCTATACTGGCTAAGCAAACGCGAGTTGAAGGAATATTCAATTAAAGAAGGCAGAACAGGTACAGAGTTGTGGCGGCATTTTGTTTAGGAGAGAGACGGCCAACCAGGGGCTCTTCCTCCCCTTTGTTTCTATTGCATGTGCAAAAAACAACCAACAAAAGCCCCCAGACAAAACTCGAAAACTTAAGCATAACGAGGCCTTTCGGATCTCTCACCCCCAACTCTTGCCTCCCCTCCACGTTCGCCCATTGGGCGTCTGGGTCTGCCCATTCCCTGCAGACAGAAGCAACTACATATAAATAACTAAACCCTCAACACTCACCACCAGCATGCACCTGTATTCTATTCAAGAAATCGAAACTTAGGGCTAAATATTCGATGGCTTAAAAGGGGTGTCATAAAGGCATTCACGCATCAGTGATTGCATGCTGCCTTCCTCATGCTGAACCATGGGGCAAAAGTACATGTAGAATACTAAATAAAGGTACAAATTGAAGTAAAACAGATTGTTTTCTATTCAACGTAGACTCACGCCTCTCCAGTTCTCGGGATCGCCACCAGCCTCGACCTCTGTGTCGGGGCGCTGAGCACGAGTCGTCGTCTTCTTTGTCAGAGTGGCAGGGAAGACGGTGACAGGGAGGCGGAGGTAATCTCTAAGGTATTCCATTCCTTCGTTCTTAAGAGTGTAGTAGTTGTGCTGCCAGTTGAATATCTCATCGCAGAAGTCCTTAGACTTCAGCGTCTTCATAGCCATCATCACGTGCAGATTCGGCACGGGAATGTCCGGATGGCGCTCCAACTTGGGGTTCTTTTGCACCACCAGCACGCCCTCTGCAGCAAACGACAATGAACAATAAATAGCTCAAAGCCCTAAACTTAAACAACCTTCCAGTTCATGCAATCGAACCATCACCTCTCATCTACACAGCTGTACAAGTAAGGAAGTCACGCAGAGACGGCTCAAAACGCCACACGAAGCGCTTGCACAAGGCGTTGACCCTGCATTCAAATGCAAAACTGCAATGCACTTGGTTGAAATGGGCGGGGAGAAAAACTCGAGGTGACAGATACAGACAAAACGTCAGCTGCCAGTACAGACGATGACAGCTGCTGCGACCTGCCAGACCCATGTCAACGCCAAACCTTCTCTACATTTGTTCAATATACAACAAATCAAGCGTGCAGTTTCAGTCTAAATTCGAACACAGTTACTTGCATGGAACACGGAATGGGGCTGCGCAGACCCCACGAATCTAGGGCTAAGGCGCGGCTACCTGGGTGATGGCGTGAAGCCAAATGCCCGAAATTACGCATTAAGTACTCTAAAAAGGTATGTTTGTTCTTACCTTTGAAGAGGTACTCATAAATCATCCGCCGATTCTTCTTGGGAATCAGACTCGGCTTCATTCCAATCGTCATCTTGGCTGCAGATAAGGGAGACGGAGGCGACAGCCCAGCACTGGTGGAACAAACCAAACAAAAAGAAATACCCCTTAAGCGGCCATTGGCTTCAGTGATGACATCTAGACCCTTTTTCATCATTCCCTTCTCTCGTTCCCCGCAGCCCCCCTCTGCGTTCCCATAGCCCATGCAGCCCCACAACAGCCCCACCCCGCCTTCTATTATACCCAGCATCTGCTCCCGTTCATTCTCATTTCATCGTCAAAAACACTTTGCTGTAAATAAATGTTAATCAACATGTGCATTTTGCGAGCCCGGACACACTAACTTGGCACAAGCATCGAGCTGAAGTATAGCCCCACAAAGTCCTCACCGGAGGGCGCGACGGCAATTTGTGTACCAGGATCTTTCTGAAATTTGAAAATGCATTTACATTGACACGGTGGCAGGACAAAGAATGGCATTCGCGTGTTTGAAGCAAGTCAACAGCGCTACTGCAAGCTGCAAGGGAAGCTTGGCTGTGGCTGCACGAGGAATTAATACAATGATCTGTACATGTTGCACAGTCTGTCTGAAATAGCCACACGAATTCTTATTTGGCTGTAGCAGATAAGCTGTAGTCAAGCAATAGGTTTCAACAACTATCTGCACTGCATGTACATGTAGCCAATAGGGGATGCTTGCACACTGAGATGCAGCAGAGCGTTGAGACGCATGATAGGCCACCTCTTCTTACCCACCTCCAAGAGCTTCAACTGCCGAAGCCAGCACCACTGGAAACTGGAGGAGGAGTTCCAATGCATTTAAGCACTTTTGCTCCTTTGCTGGGGAAGGAGATCCAATGCATTTATGCATTTTTGCTCCTCTGCAGCTCCTCTTCGTCATAGGGTCAGATACAGGATTTGCGTTTCAGGTGTGCTGTGCGCCAGTGCTTGCTGTACGGTGACCCCTAACACATGCCAGGGAGCGTGTCTTCACTAGGAGCAGCATACCGGATGTGTATTCCTTTGCCCACTCGCCATCCGTGAATATCTGATTAACGGAAGGGAGGTCAGTTGCCTCCCACGCTCGCTCCTTGTAAGCGTTTTGACATTGTTCCAGTTCGCTGCTCTCTATAGAGTGCTCTGCCGCTGACACAACGTAGTTCGTCGGGAAAGGTGCGAACAACGAAATCTGCGTCTCAGGAGTAGGATCAGGGCTGTATCGCCCAAGGTTTCTTCGATAGCAAAACAAATACAGATAGTCCAGTAAACTTCTTTCTAACAGTTCAGCACTAGGATGCGCTCTCCTCCCTTATAGCAACCGTTTGCTGGGTGCGTCGCCGAGATAAAACCATCGTCGTGTGAGGCTCCTAGACTCCAGGAAATGTTCTTACAACATAACCAATTCATGAAAAATGTCCCACCTGCTCGCTGTGCGGAAACGGCATGTGTCGTTATATGGAGGCACAGGAGAAGTCCGTTGCTGTCTTGGAGCTGCGGTTCCTGTTTTTAACGCACTTGGAGAGCCATACTGCTGTTGATCTGGCCGTTATTATAACTGTATACACGGCACAGGCTTTTCTGCAAGTCTACCCCAACGTTATTCTAGGCATGCCGTGGGTGGCCCAGTGAAACGAGCACATGCTCCCTCCTGATGGACTCATTGGTCTCTATGAGACCATTTTGAGGTGAACGAGTGTATGTTTCATATTTCCTAACGGCATACGCATCTACAGCAAGAGGGAAGAATGCAGTATCCTTACGACAAGGGACTAAGCGGATCCTATGCAGTATTTGGACTCTCTAGGAAGCAACGAAGAAGCCCATTAAGTGGAGCATGCAGGCCCCACGAGGCCGACTGGCAATGCTGAAATTCGGCTCCATATTACCCTGGCTTTTCGTAGCCAGTACGCGGATGGCCATATGCAAGAACACGGTGCAAAGAGTTTAGCTGGAGTGTCCGGGATTACTTCCTCCACCTGCGGCGTATTCGGCAACTTTTCCACGAGAACGAGTGTTTCGTTCAAACACACAACTGTTCAAGGTTTCTTGCAAGAAATTAGAAACGTACGGGTATGTTCATTGAAGGCAGGTATCGCGAAAATATCCGGAGAAAATTGGGGTTATGTGGATGCAGTGGCAGCTTCAGTACACTTCCACGGCCATTCACAAATTGCTAGAACTAGCAGCATACTATGGCATTCTTATTCTTGAAATCCGCTCGTACCTCTGTTCAGTCGACGGGATGCGTTAGTCCTTGCTCAGAACTGCCTTGGACAGCGCGCGAAAACGCAGCCGCCAACAGCGGCAGGAGACACCTGAGATTGCCTCCAGTGCTCGCGTTTTTTGACTTCGCCAGATTCTTCTGAGCAGCCTGCTTGAATCACGCGACAGTTGCATTGTCGCCTTCTCAATATAATTTCCCAAAATACAGCATCAAGTAGATGCCTGCTGCTCACACAGCTTTACTGAAGGACGACGGAAGTATATGGTTCTCAATAAGGAACGCTACTCGGGAACCCATTTTTGTGCATTCACTAACACTGTTGAAAAGCGATCAGCATTGAGTTCGCCTTGGGCATCTTATTAATCAGGCCTTATTTTCAGTCTTTTGGCTTAATGTATGTTGCCGGCGTGAAGTCAGTGATTGGTCTGCCACTTGCGACCAGGCTGGCTAAGGAGTGCCGCATGCGTATGTCTTCGTCTACAATATTAGTGCATGCAGTGAAGGGGGCTCAGGTTTGCTTGGACGTAGAGCTGCCTTGTAGCATCAGTTGCAATAAGGTGCTTTGCAATCAATGGTATCCCGCCTGCTTCCCACACGAGTTCCAGTGTGGCCAGAGGTTTCGATCGCAGACTGCGGCCCTTGCGAGATGCGGACTTAATGGAGAGTTCAGGGAATTTTAATTACCTGATGCAACGCCCTGGGGCTTTGGGGAGGGAGCGACCTGATGTTTTGCCTTGCAACATGCCTCATAGAAACAGGTGGTGTAAGACAGCCTCACATGTAAGCACAGCCATACCCATTAACCTTCCTCCATAACGCTTTAGAGGACTGTTGTGCTTATACTCTCATGGGGGCTGTCTGCTAGGGGGTATCGGGCGCATTATGCCAAGCCAAAGCGGCAGCTGGGCATAGGAGGTATAGGCAACTAAGGGGATCCCAACTGCCTTTTGGGAGCACTTGTATTAAGTATTTTAATTCTACTGCATCTCAACGCAGTTCTTTGATAAGATCTACGAATCCTGTTACATAAAACCCTTGCATCTTACTGCGTCGTGCTGCCCGATATTTCCGGCCCAAATCACCGATGCAAACCACTTTCAAAAGGAAAAAGCGATTCCATTAAATAATTAAACATGAGAATTTAGAATGGCTGAGCGTTAGTTAGACTGTTTTCTCCGAAAGACATTTCGGTGCCTACCTGGCCCCAGCCCCGCCGTGACCTGCTCAGCCGTGGGCGTGAGAAGTGAGAAAACGTCCCTTCAATGCGCAAAAGCTCTCCTAGGGATACGCATTATGCATTGTTGCTAGACTGTCTCATTTGCAAATTTCTCGATAAGCTCACCGTGCCGAAATAGTCAGCAGTTTCTCGGTTGTGGGGCCGTGTGACAACGGAGGCGGTCTGCAGCAAACTTTACGGCTCATTCAAGCACACTGAAAAACATAGCAGTCGCTGGCGATTGACCAAAGCGGCATTCTTATATTATTCAAAGGCGGCATTTCTTCGGGTTATCAGCCCTTCGCAGGTCGAGTGGCGCGTTTCTTTCACACCAGGTTTATCTTCACCTGAATGCCTCGACCCAGCATTGTTTGAAAGTATCGTATAAGGCTTAGAAACGAGTAATCACCTCTGTTATGGTGAAGGGCTTGCGGCAACGACTGTGCCGCAATGCCCAGCTCCCATCGGCGCTGTCCGGGCAATCAGAGGGTTTCTAAAGGACTTGTATTAACATCTAACCGACAGCGCCTAAGCACAGAGGCTAACCAAGGGTCCCTAGACACCTGGAGATTGCCTACCTTCTTGCATACGTAAACAGCCTACCCGGGTGGACTTAGAATTTAGGATCCCCAAAACTAGGCGAAAATGATGAAAAAATTTGGGCCCGAGGAGATATCCGGCCGAACTCTGATGAAGTCGTCGATGCATAGGGCAGTACGGGCACAGGTGAACTCAGATATATCTTTCGTTTTTCTCTCCGTATCTTCCTTCTGCTGCAACGTGAAAGCACAACTTATCATCTTCCCTCACGGGATTTTGGGGTTGTGTGAAGCGCGCATTTTGCACTAAGCTGGCCAGCTAGGCTGGCCAGCGCATAAGAGTCTGCACATGGCAAGAAGAAAAACGTCTCCGTCTCCGAAGATGAGCATACATAATGGTTCGTGTCTAGACACAACTTCTGTTGTATGCGCGTTCGTGTAGGTTCTGGAGGTATATCCCCGACTTGAACCCGTCATGGAACAGATATGGCCTAAAAAGGCTCCGACTGAGCTCCTGAAATGGTAATCAGCAGAAAACGACAGCCCATTGCAGCGCATTGCCTATTGTCGATTTTCGGTTGATAGATCCCCTCGCCTCGTTCTCATCGGCGCGTGGAAGTAACGAAATCAATAAGAGTATCACAAACACAAAGGCAGCATGAGATGGATGTTCTTTGTGCTGCATTTCAGTCAAAATCACATCTCGTTGGTAGCGGTAGACGGCAAGCCACTCTTTTTTCGACATCGAGAGAGGCAATGGGTTCCAACATTGCGACTGTTGCATGAATGTAAGTGCGGATGCTTCCGCATTTTCCCTTATCTGCGCGCCGCTCTGATCATCTTTCTGTCGCATGCAGCAGTCGGTTTGCCCTCATTTCAGAGACGACTGTTTTCCTTCTGTCGACTTTGGCCTTCTTCTGCTCAGATGCATTTGCGCTGTCATGCAGATCCCTCGATGATGCCTAAGATGCAAGTAGACAAAGGCGCTGTGAAGTTTGTTTTGAGGGGCTCAAACGTGATGTGCCAAGGCTTGACCTCCCCCGGTGGCAAAATGGACGATGTGGCATCCAATACAGTTGTGGTGAGGGTCTAAGTTGTGAATATTTGCATAGCTTAGCAGTTCCGTCCTGCACCGCTTGACTGTGTCTTGGCATGCTGTCAGTTTTTTGTGGATGTGGCGTTTGTTAATATGGGTGCAACAGCATTCGTTTCTCGCAGTCGCAATCATCACGAATCATGCCTTGTGTGTCCCTCAATACTTAAGGGCGTTCTTGTAAGCATAAATTCGTTCATGATAATGCATATAGTATGGATGTTTTGCATGTACAACATTTTGACATAATATTCTGGTTCTTTTTGCTGCTAATTTGCACTTCTCCATGTGCATCTTGACAGCAAATCGCAGTGGAGGGAAAACAGCATAGTTGCGCCATAGGCATCACCACCATGTCGACGGAAGACATGTAAGGCCCCTTATCCGGCCACTCCCCGACCACGGTTACATTTGAGGTAGAACACTTTAGTGCAGAAATTAAGACCTGGTTTTTAGTAACAGGCTCTTCCAGTACTCAAAAGGTGCGGCTTCCTTCTCGTGGCTCATGACGTGCTCACAGCATCTGTAAGGCGTGTCTCCTAGTCTATATGCCTTTCTTCTGCATTGTTCTTGATCCGTTTGTTGTTGCGTTCCTTAATTTTCAGACGCAGAGAGAACAAGGGGCCCTGCATCGAGACCTTGACATATCTGAACGATGGTTTGTGGACATTGGATTCGGTCAACCGATGATAGTGTTGTGGATGGGGTGGGCCTCTCGTCCATGTTGCAATTCAACTATACGTTTCGTTCTGTTTGTTGTTGAAACAGAAGACCCTTTCCAGGGAGGCAGACACAGCCTTTACTTGTTAGCACGTAGGCTAGCTCAATTTTTCGCATCCTCCCTGGGACTCCCAGCCACCGTAGTTGCACCCCAATGCCGACATCACATTAATATACATAGATGTTCGTTCTCCGGGGGGTGCGAGACAAAACATCTACGCTAAAGGAGTATCACTTCGTGTAGCCATTCACGGCTTTCATGTTTGTCGGCGGGGGAGCGTGGCGTTTGCAGTTAGACGCTGACACGCAGAGCTCACTTGTGCCGTTCATCAGCTAGGTGCCTTAAGTTGAGAAAGACGCCTCGTAAACACTAGAGTATCACTATCTTGCTCCAAAGTACAGTCTTCCTCCTCAGCTTATGCTGTTACTGCTGAGTACAGTTCCGATGCTACAAGAGTGGTTGAGTGCTCTCAGCCAGTCAACGGCATATAGCAACATAAGCGGCAGTGTGCTGGAAGCCAGCATTCCTGCATGTAACAGGCGTGAGTTCCCACACCCTCACACTTGCTCAGGAATATGCTTTAGCTCTTTTTGTACTAGTGAAAACATTGAAGGATGTCTGAGCTCGGGCTGCCCTCTGTCCTGGACTGGCAACCGCCAGATGCCGGCGGGACAAGCGCTCTACTGGATAGTTTCGGAGAACTGCAGCCGGGTCTAAAGGTACTTTTTTGCCTTTATTCATCACGTGTGTGTAGCACATTGGCCTTTTATAGCCACGTATGCACAGGAAATGAGGTGACAGCTTTCGGGTTCCCGGCTGGCGCCGATCGTGTCAGGTGCGGCAGCTAAGAGGACAAAAGGAGGCTGGGGGTTCTCCCTTTATGAAGACACTGCTGCGACTTGAAAGGATACTGACAGGCACAACCACAGGTCCGTTTGAATTCCTCTGAATATTCAATTTCTGTTGTTGAACCGGCCGGCCACGACAGTGGGGCGCAGCCAGCCTTCTCATGATGGCGAGGATGCAGCAGGAGAAGCGGCAATAAAATGAATAAATCTTTGAAAAGACGCTATATATGTGTGGGAATTGACCCTATGTTGGCTTTCTGCGCACTAAATGTGGAAAGCTGCTGGCGCCACAAGGGAACGGTTTGAACGGGCAGCAAGCCGCAACACCGTTGTCTGTGGCCGCTGCAGCCATCATAGCCCCAAGGCACCGAAGCCTCCGCTCATTCGCCTGCCTTCTTTGTCCTACAGAACTTCGTTTGAACAGATAAAGGTCTGAAAGACTTAAACTGCACTGTGACGCTGCTGCTTCAGTGTGCCCTTAACCACTCGCTGCTGCGCCACAGAAAGAGTCGTGGGCTAGGGCAGCAGGAGCACAGCATTGGCGGATGCCTTTCTGCTCCGCAGCAAATCCTTCGCAACCCTTTCATTTATCGTGTTTAACTGCTTCAGAACTTCGTTTCTGGAGCTGCTCTACAGCGGCCCACCCAACGGCCGTTCATGATCCAGATATTGCCGGGGGGGTTGACGCCCAGGCGTCCGTGTGTGTAGCCCCTGGTAATCTCAAGCGTTTCTCGTGTACAAATTCTTACATAAGGAAATATAAACGGATTTTCAGACTTTGTCTCGTCTGCAGCCAACCAGAAGAGGCCTCTAGGCGCCTCCATGGCCTTCCACCCTCTCTGCGCCTTGGCCTGACGGGGTATCTACGCTGTGCTGCAGCACTCTGTCTCGCGCCGCTCTTCTTGGGATCATTAGGAGCATTCAGAGGCTCAAATATCCAGCTTTAACTCTTTCTCGTCTTTTAAACTGCAGCCAGCTGCCATTCCACGCACTGCCTGCCTCCCCAGACCACGCCCAACGTCGAGTCGCTCCAACGCCCCAGGTGTAGGACCTCTTCTTCATAACTTGATTTGCAAGGCAAGCAACTTGAAACAAAACCATAGGAAATTACTTCTCATAGTGGGAAACCCTATTCAGCAACCTGAAGACGCCGCAGGTACCGTCGGCTGTCCGCAGCACCGGCCCATGGGGAGGGGGGTTCGACTTTTGGGTTTGGAATTTTCGTAGCCTAAAATCTTCCCACGAATTCTCGCATCTTTATTTAACCTGTTTGCGTTTCGCGAGCAGGACCTGGCCTCTCAAAGTAGTTATTTGGGCCGGCTGGAGCAGGAGACCAGCCGTAGGTACAAACAAACAGCGCCGGCAGGGTGCAGAAAATCATCACCACTATCAGCAGCATCATAATCAGCAGTAACGGCGGCATCAATAAGCGCAGGAGGGACGTAGAGGGAAACGATTGATAAGCAGACGTAGACGGAGATTGTCCCTGTGGTCGGCAGGTCACTGAACATAAGCAGGATGGGCATTCTCTCGTGCCCTAGCGACCCAGCAAACGCTGCAGCAGCAGCAGATCTAGCAGCTGAAAATGCTACTGGTGTCTCGACATCAGCAGAAACAGCAAATACGTCTGTCCCCTCGGCTGCGACGGAGCTGGAACATGCGGAGGCCTTCCCACATCATGACGCTTCAGATGGAGACCAACTTGCCCCCCCTACCTGGGGAGCCTGCGACAGAGAGAAGCAACATATGCTGGATACAAAAAACGACGGAATTCCAGCGTGCGGTGACCAGTCCGCCCCGGGGGACGACGAGCAGCGGTTTACGCAACAGGAGGAAGTTGACACATGCCTCAAGAAGGAAGGTTCTGCTGAGTGCAGTACATGCGGAGAGGATTTATCAAAGGTCGGCAGTTCCCAGAAAGGGAGCGCAGGAATCTGCGAGGCGTGCAGCGGCAAAATACAGACAAGCAGTGTGCCTAACGAAATGCATGGAGAGGAACCATTTGAGCCGAACTCTCAGGTTGAGGCATCCTCCGTAGCGACCGCCGTCGATGACACAGGGGCCACCTCCAACCGTCATCAAGGGCAGGCGGAAGTGGCAGACGAGGCAGAAAAATCTCCAGCGGCTTCGCGCAGCAGCAGCAGCAACGGTGGCAGCGGATCAAGCACGTCGTCGGCGCGTGGGCGGAGTGCATCTGGCGTGGGCAGCACAGCGGGATCTGCAACAACAGCAGGAGCAACAGCAACAGGAGCAGCATCAGGAGCAGCAACAGCAGCAGCTGCGCCTCGTAAGTGCATTGATGAGGGTTCTGCTCGGCGGCACGTGGTTCCCGTGGGGCCGCGCCACCAGGTTCCATGCCTACCCCCTTTCTTTCTAGAGAACGGCGGGTTTGGCTGCTGCTGCGGGGAGCCTTCCCCTGCTCTAGACCCAAGTTTAACGGCGAAACTAGTTTATTCTCCCTCTTCTTTAGAGAGGGTGAGACAAAGGAGGCTTGCTGAGGGGCTGGCGGACCGGGCGATTTGCACCGAAGGTGACATGGAAGCATTTATGCAGCAATGCGCGAAGAACTGGAAAGGCAATAAACCCGGCTGGCAGCCTTTTAGCCCTGAGTTTGCCTTCAAGCTGCTGCACTACGCTGGTTACGACCCTGCCAAGGCGTTGCAGCTGATGGAGGACCCCCAGTTCTCCTTCCAGCTCGTCTGCGATGGACCTGTGAGGCGCTATGACAACAAATGGAGGCCGAAAGACAGGAGAGGAGTCATCTCCCCCACGCCCTACCCTCCGCCAGTGTTCCTCAGGGGCTATCTGTCACGCAGGCACTACAGAGAGAGCACGGGTTACTCCCTTCGCTAGCGGTAGGGCATTTACACCATACTAACTGCTTGCAACACACCAGCAGCTGCCGTAGTTGCTGTAGTAGTAGGTGGTACGGCAGCAGATCTCCCGTGGGAGGAGTAACCTGTCAGCTGTCCTCGCAGCGAATCCTCCTCTCAGCACTACGATTACCACTGTTTGGAATCCAGTGTGCAAACGCGTCAAAGGAACTGCCGTCGGTTGGTAGCCGTTCCAACCATACGTGGGGGCGACTGCGACAGACAGCGGGAGACCAGCTCAGAGATGCATGTAAAGCAGCACTGGGTGATAGGGGTGCAAGCAGATCCGTACTGTGTTACAAGCGTCCCGTAGTGAGATACTTTGATGAATACTGTGTAGCCTTTGAATGTAAAATTCACATTTTGTACATCTGCCCCCATAAGGGTGATGTATAATGTGCTTTTCGTTGCATCGGCAATGCACGCCCTCTGTCCGCAATAGATGCGAAGGTTTTGGGCCATTATGGTAACAGGGACCTCTTGGAAAGCTTTTTCGTCTGTGCGACGCAAATCACTGATAGCCACGTTTTAAGCAGTGGACGGAGCACTGTTTTTGCCAGTGGCGCAAGTAGATCAGCAAACTAAAAAGCAACACTCAAGAGAGGGAGTCATCTGGAAGCAGGCTGTTAGGAGGTTTTTTCACAGAGATCGGTTTTGTGCACTTCCAAATTCTGGGGCAGCCACCGGAGCAGCGGAAACTGGGAATAGGGGGTGGTATGTAGTTGTCTCCTGTTGATTGAGCCCCTCACTGCAGAGCGAAGGTCATGCGATATTCACCACCCCATTTCGTACAAGCAACTAGACTCCAACCCATCGCAACAACGGCACGGTCACTTCACGGTCACGTCAGCCTTAGGCTCTTCGTGGAGCCTTAGTGGGTTCGGTGGCACAGAGGCGCCAGTTGGCGCAGCCCAAGCAGTGAGGCCGACTTAGTCGGGAAGGTGCAAAAATACACAAAAAACGTGAACAGTCTCGGGAAGACAAGAAAGATAGTGGAGAAACAGTGAATCGCCCGCACTGTCCTGTATGTTTAAGCTGGTTGCAATGAAGTTCGTTCCTGGTGTGCCCAGCAGGAGAGCAGCTAACCATTCAAAAAAAAAAGCGGGGGTGGGCACTAAAGCTTCTTCTAATAGATTGTGAAAAAAATCTTAATAACTTTGTGTGAATACAAAGGCTTCATAGACGGAACAGGCGGATGCAGCGTTCGGGAAGTACGCAGCAGTGGCTTGCCTGCTCGAAGGCTAGTTTTTAGTCGGCTGCGAGATATCTTCAATTTTATCTGCATGTCTTTGCCTGTTTCATCCTTTTCAAAGGTTTTTAGACAAAATTTACAGTCTTCACTGCCCCTTTTGACCCGTGTCTGGACGCCTTTATCGCCGCTGACTGCTGCCTCGCTAGGTCGAGCCTGTCGACCGGCGGGAATCAGTCGTATTTTCAAAACACTGACGTCACCTCCATCTTCGCTTTTTCCTTCTAGTCATCTGGGAATTTCTCGCAAGAAAAATAGGAAAGTTGGGCTACAGGCCTCTACAGGGGGCGTACCCGCCGTCCCCTGTATCGGGCGCTTCTGCCGTCGCCACGGCTCAGCCGACTTCGTCTTCCCGTGCTGATTGAACAACGGACAACTCCACAGAGCTTGCAGCTGGCCGATTATGAGGCGTTAAAGGGAAGCGATGGCATGCCTTTGGGGCTGTTGCAGTTGCTGTCCTGAAGCCACTAGACGAGCACGTATTTGAGCTTACGTTGCAGGTTGCGTGACCTCTGAGGAGCATGACTCTGGCTTGCCAAGGACTGCGAGGCGAATACTTATGGTGCTTCCAGTCCTTTTCATGCTACCATGCTGAAGAAGATCTCTTCCCTAGCGGCTGGCAGCTACGGCTACCACAGCTCCAGCAGGCCCCTCCAAGTTCGTCGCAGAAGCCTTGACGATGACCAACTTCGAAGGCATAGCCAGAGCAACCCCAATGATGACTCAGGGACAGATGGTAAGGCGACAATCTGCAGTGTCAATATCTTGCCGGTCATGCACTTGACTGTAGCTATTGACCCTACGGGGATCAACCAAACAACCACAAGCAAGCAGTAGCCTCTTACTTCTGCATTTCGCTGGTCCGTTGTGCAGGCTCACAACCAGAAGCAGAAGGCCTCAAGTACGCCTCTGTCACATGCGAACCAACCACCTCTTGCCACTGTTGTGAGACACTGTAGTACGTATCGAACGGAGTGTTCAGAAGCCTTCATTTACTTTTCGTGTTCCCTGGTTTCGTCTGTAACAGCAGTGTTAGGTGTTATCTACTGCCTTCACCATGCAGAAACGCCATGGATATGCTGATAGCTGAGAACAAGCACTTAAAAACGCTCATTCAGGAGCGCGATGCGCGCTCCAGTTCATTTGAAAGGTGAGACATTCTAAATGGCAGGCAGGCCATTCTCCTCTATCTTATGTGGCGAAAACCTTTCAAAAGCCAAAGGCTAGTGCAACGTTTGTGGTGGTTTATCAGGGAAGACCTGGAGGCATTGAGGAAAGAATGTGCGGAAGCAAAGGTAAGGTCATTCAGTGTGAAGCATTATTGCCCAGATGGTTGCTGATTCCGGGACACTGTCACGCATCAGATGCTCTCCCCCAGTGCATTTCTCAGCGTGGAGGGGAACGCAGATGTTAACTCTATTTAACTCAAAAATTGTGGGAAGGAGGATCTCAAACATACAAGCGTAACCTGTGGTGAGCGAACTACAACTTCAGGATGAGGTAGCCAGACTTCGGCAACAACTGGAGGCCAGAGGGGAAATCATTGAATCGATGAAACGAGAAAGGTCAGCTGCAGGAATTATTTTAGAAGGCAAGTGAAGGCTTACTGATGGCAGAAATATTGCTGAAGAGACACTGTGACAACCGTCTGTTCTGCATCGGTTGGTTTGCTGTCCAGGTTACTGCAAAGCAACGAGGGAGTACAGGAACTTCACGAAAAAATTAAGTTGCTGGAGGCACAGCTCGAGTTCGAGTGCAAAAACCATGTCGAGGAACTGGAGGAAAAGTGAGTAGTGAACCGGAAGAAGATATAGCATCAGGAAATGGAAGACATCATTGATGACGTTTTGGCATATGGGCACACTTTTGCCCACAGCGTCGTTTCTTGCCAATAATCAAATGTTCAGAGTTCTTGAAGAATTCCTGTCGTCTTCTTGCCTTGCAGGGAGGCTAGGATAGCCGAGCTGGAAATGCAGGTTTTGGATGCTCAGCACCAATCTTCTGGAGAGGCATTTTCTCGACAGGAGCACTTGTAAGCCCTTGTGAACTGACCACAATTTGGTCGTGGACCAACTTAGCCAGCGAGACCAACTCCACTTCACAAGTGCACTAATTCTGTCTGCAGAAATGATGAGGAAAAGCAGCAGAGGGAGGAACTGAAGAGCCAACTGGCGATGAGGGTGGCAGAGGTGTCGAAGTATGTCGAGCTGCAGGCTCAATCCTTTATTTGTATTTTTGAAACCTCGACGTTTTACAAATTCTTGGTATCTTCATTTAGTCTAGCGGGCAGCCTCCGGTGAACATGCGCCTTTTGCAACAAAACATCATCAACATCTGTAAATCGGCGAGAGGGTGCCTCATAATGCGTTGACTGTGTGATAAAGGAAAGATGCAGAGATAAATAGACTTCAAGCGGAACTTGAAGCCGCCAAGAGTGCTGTAGCCAAAGAGAGAACAGAACAACAAACTTCTTCCGAAGATGAGGAGCGCGCTAAGGACTTATGCAGGCGCATGTATGTGCCAAGGACGATAGCCGTTGCTGCTGTGTTCAGCAATATGAATAATGGGGAATAAATGGGCACGGAAAATATACAGAACATGGAGGAGAGGGTTGTGGAGGTTGGGCAGGTCTCGAAATGTTGCAGTTTTGTGGGAGCGTGGGCCTTTGCAGAAAGATTCTTGAAGCGAAGTTGTGCGCAGAAGAGAGCAAACGAATTGCAGCTGAAGAGTGAGGGCTCACCATTTGTCATCCAGTGTGCAACAAGTAGCACGGGAAGCAATTTCGATCATTGCGTAATTAAATCAACAACCTGTGCACTGCCGATTATGCCTCTCCTGTTCAGAGCCCTTGCTCTCCAACGAGATACTGCAGGTGGGACTGATGAGGGTAAAATTTCATTGGAACAGCTGCGGAGAGAAATTCAAGAAAAGGACGCCGCACTTCAGGGGATGAGTCAGCAACTACTGGAGGTTTCTGCGGAGAAAGATGAACTTGAACAGGTGAATAGATGCACGCCACCAAACTAAAATGCAGCACAAAGAAGACCTGGCTGTTAATCACCACAGGGTTCTCCGTATAAGCAGTTTCGTTTTTAGTGCCCAGAACTGTCACATTCATATTTGGGTGCATATTTGAGCTTTCTTGTACTCTTAATATTTCTGTAACCAGTGGTGTAGTAAATCTTTGCCTGCGAGATGTTTAGCAGCTGCAAAAGCTCCGGGAGGCGCCGTCTGCTCCTGAGACGCCAAGGGCACTGACCACCAGACGCAGTTTCTTTGGGCGCAGCAAGTCGACGGCTTTGGAGAGGGATGCTCTCGCTGTTCAAGTGCAACATCTCGAAGAGCAGCTGCAGAAACTGACAGACAAACGGGTGGAACTTGAGAGGACAAGAGTCAAGCTTGAAGGGCAGCTAGCTGAGTCTGTGCAAGATGTTCGCCAGGCTCGAAAAGAAAAGGCAGATCTCGAAACAAGGGTAGGTCATGGCATAACATTCGTTCAAGAAGCACTCTAGATGCTGCGTACACCCGGTGCCTGCTGACACGTGCATGCGGGGCAATGATTTTGTGAAGCACCTTAACCTGCGACATTTTTCATAAATTGCCATGGGGAAATACGAAGGGCTGGTGGCGGGTTCCCTTCATATCATATTATGGTTTCACGTCAACGTTATTGCGCCTTGTTTGCAGCTGAGGGAAAGAGAAGCTGCTCTTGAAGCTCTTCGCGCAGCTCATGTAAGTGGAGTTTGTGCGATCAGATCTAGTTGTGCTTCGTAGTTTCTTCTTGGGTTGTTCAAACAACCTTAGATACTCTGGCTGTGCCGCAGGCGGATATAAAAAAACCTCTCGACGTCCCTCAGAATATTACCCTGCCCTTACCACAAGGTAACCTTTCAGGCATTGTGTCCACTGTACTCCTGAGAATGTTATCTGTCGATTCCACTGCTGAAAACACGTGTTTTCAGGCTTATCCAGAAAGTGCGTACAGGCATGAGTGGCATACAAACGCCATCATTGAGTGCATTTGATTCTTCAGGCCGCCAGGATGCAGGGTTGGAAGCGACGGCTCAGCTAGTGCTAAAGGATGGCGTCATCAAGACCCTCAGCAGCCGAATTGCTTTTTTGCAGTTTTCTTTGGAGGAGGTCACTGCAGAGAAGGAGAAGCTCTTGTCGCAACCGGCAACCGTTGCGCTGCAACAAGTAAGCCAGCCCTAGTGTTGTGACGATACTTCGAGCACTCCAGGCGGCATTGTTTGCTTTTCACTTAACCTGGAATTTCGATGTCTTATGTCAAGGAATATTTCCATGTGCTTTATTTGCCTGTTATCAGCAACTACAGGAGACGAAGAAGGAGCTCGTCGAGATCTCAGCGAAATATCGCGGCGTGGTTACCGAGCGAGCAGAACTGAGAGTAAAATGCTTTTTGACCGCACGAGCCCAAACCAAGCAACGAACGAGCACATTAGTCATTCGTTCATTAGTCAAAACTCTATATACAGCAGCAAGCACGCTCAGTTCCCCACGTTTAAAGTACTTGCAACCCAAAATGCAACAGGAGTAACATGCGTGGTGGCTTCTAACACTGCTGTCTCAACAGCGGTGGTCGGCATTCAAATGCTTGCAAGAACAGAAGCTACACTGGAAAACTCAAAGTGCATATTCGTCTGATGCCTTCCTGCCTTTTATACTGGATCTACTAGGGCATTTTTGACTGCAGGAAAAGGTTGAGGCACTGACGAAGGAAGCTGAAAAGAACCGCCGAGAAATAACATCTCTCAGGGCTGCGCTTGATGAATCACAAACACGGCTGGCCACAACAGCTGACAAGTTTAAAGAACAGACTGACAGGTAGAAAATTGAACCTTTCACAGCTCCTTTTTCAGCTGCGGTAGAGCCGATACCATTCCATCTGAATGGTTGTTGGGTACCGTGCTGCATTCTCTACTTCCGTTTTGCTTTTGTGGATCAGAATCAGCGCTAGACTTTGTGGGAATGGTTATTTAACCTTTCACAAGAACACAACAGAATGTATCTGGTTGCTGCTGCTTACGCGAGTTGCACGCTTTCTTGCGTTGTTGCCAATGCCTTCTCTATAGGTACCGCAGTCTGGTCTCATCCTCGCTTTCAAAGATAGAGGATTTGCAAGATGAAGTGTTCAGGGAACGCAACAGGTCGGTACCTTACTGTCTTCCTTTCTCGTATATTATGGCCTCGCTGCTATCTGAGCAATTGATTGCACAGCATAGCGCACCTCCATTCTGACTCATCTACATACCCTGAGCTGTTTCTCAACACTTCCAACTTTTATTTAGTTGCCCATCTGCAACAACTGATTTGGTATGTGGTATTCGACAGTTCGTCAGTAAAGAGTCCTGTGCAACGCCAATGCATCCTCCGCTGTAGCCAATACAACTACTTGGTGTTAATCTCCTTGCTGTACTGTCTGCTTGCTCAAATGTGAGTGTATGAGCTGTCGCGGCTGCGTTTGTTACAGCAAAATATTGGTGGGAAAGGTTTACCGGCAGGAGATGCTGGAGCTGAGAAAGGCGGCGGTGCATGTGGGGGCCGTTCCAGGTGATCCCCTGAGGCCTCTGTCTTCTGCTAAAGAGGAGCAACGCGAGAGGATGCAGGTGACAACTCAGCCAACGCAAGATCCGATGCCGCATGCAAAGGCGCCTACTTCCCATACAGGGGAATGGCGAGAGCGGGTATTGTCTGCTCCGTTACGAGATATGGATAGACAGGCTCTGGGTGTTTGCTGCCCGTTCAGCGGCGGCACTCCAGTTGCCGTCACTGCGCCAGGACAACAAACAGACTTTGCAGTCATTCCTCTGTGCTACCCGGCGAAAGTGGCCGCAGTGGCAAGTGGAGAGTCGAGCATGCACCGTGTGAGCCTACCGAAAGAGAAAAGCTCGACAGAACAGCACATACAGACATCACGAGTTTTGAATACATACGTAATTAAGCAGCAAGATGAAGACAGCTACACTGAGGGACTGCAGCAACCTCAAGCAGCCCTGCCGAATCCTGCGTTCCAGGAGCCATCTGCTGCTTCACTTACCACGGCTAGTTTGAAGCATAAAGCCAGCAGTCCTGCGCAAGAGCCTGCTAGCAACCCTCAGCCTCCTTCAACCGGGCTACAAACGCAGCAGGAGACGCCTTTTCATCAGCAGTTCCAGGCTAAGAAGGAACTTCTGAAGGCCACTGGAGACCCGCAACAAGATGGTGCAACTGCCGCCGTAGGGCACTACCGGCCTCCCGAACGTGCCGGTGCTGTGAATGGGCCCACTGGCAAGCTTCTGCCGAGGCAGGAGTGCTGTGAGGAGGCAGATATCCCAACTGAGCAGCAACTGGAGCATCTAGAGGACTACACTCCTGCAGAACGCAGCAGCAGCAGCAAGACCCCTGCAACACGCACCCAAATGCTCTCTGGCAGTGACTCCTTAGATGCTGCAACAAACGGTGGGGATATAGACGAGGCCGCCGCTGCGCCGGCGCCCCTAGACGGCACCACCCTCCTTCGTGATTTGCAGCAAATTCAAAGCAAAAAGAAGGTGCTTTTCACTCCAGGCTTGAGCACTCGGGGATCACCTGTTGTGGGAAATCCCTTTGAGGCTGAAGAGGACAGCATTGTAGATTTGTCGTAACCTGGATGGCATACTGCAGTTTGTAGGTGCTTGTAGCGCCGTTTTCTCACTGCGCCACAGTGCGTAGTAAGGGACAGAGCCGCAGACTACCGAAGCGGCAACAGAGTTAGCAGCTGGGTCTCCACGCATGAAACTGAGTTACTGGAGTTCGCGGCGGGCTCGCAAGGGTATCCAGCCATTCGCTGGCCCATTTATGAGTCTGCGAGCCCCCTTTGGTGGTCGGCAGGGCTCTTTTCTCTGCAGTGGCTGTTATCAGGCGTCCATTTGTTCACAGATATCGCACACCCTCTTGAGGATCGCCACGTGCTGGCTGACGGATATTTACTAGGCAAGTTGAGCAGTTAGCCCGAGGTTGACACTATGCGCAGCGACAAGTATTGACTGATCAAAGCATTTAGTCCGTAGTTGGCTTCCCTCCAAATATCTTTCAGTAGGAGGATTGGATAATCCCTGTAAGGCTTTTGACCGTCCACTGCTGCCCGCTTTAAGTACAGGGTGCCAATTTGTACCATGAAGCTGTACGTCTTTGGAAGAACTAAATAAGCTCCCCCAATAAATGTCATTAAGTGTGCCCATATGGCTGCTAAAAAAAGGAAAGCAACCGGCCATACGGGCTCATCTAATCCCAAGACCGTTCCTAGCGCAAGAGAGGCTAATAGAGTCATATTTCAGCGTGTGCATCTCGGGAAGCTACCCGTCAAGCTGGCAGACCCGGGATGCAATACATCTATATTGATACAAGGCAGAGAACCGATGTGCCCTTTCGGAGCTCATCATACGAGTGTCCCTCTCAACGTTCTTCTTCCTGACCGTTGGATTCTCCTGGTGTTTCGGTCAGAGTCCGTTTATTTCAGTTGAACAAATTTGAGGGCTTCCAGGGCAGTAGCGAGCCTCCGCAGTTCCTCGGCACCACCTCCTCGCTGTGGATGCGGGGACGATGTCCCTGAAAACCTCCCCTGGCCTGCCTGGTAGGGAGGTGGCTGGCGGAGGGCTGCCATGGCAGCAGGGGCGAAGGCCTCCAGAGCCTTCTTAGAGCCCGCGGGAAGGGGTACGTATCTTCCACAAAGACTAAGAACTTGCGCTGCTGCAGCTAGCAACGCTAGCGAGTCGCGGATCTGCGGAGCGTGCCGAACTACAAGGTTGCTGAAAATCGAAAGCAGCTCCTGCAGCACCCCCCGAAACTCCACTGATGTTGTCACCGCATATGTCCTCGGAGCAGCGCCTGCTCCGTGGCCTGTCTCCACTTCGACCTCTGCTGCTCCTGCTGCTGTAAAGCGGCAGTGTGCGTGCAGGAGGGTTGCGAAATCACCGGCCGCCAAGAGCAGCAGCTGGACTTGTGCTGCAGTTCTCGGCGAGTCTGCCGGAAGGTTTGCAATGCTCTGGGCATGCCGCAGTAGCGCTGCCGTTACAGCAAAGAGGAATGCAGGCGCACCGTGCAACAGACGCAAGATGCTGGTGCTGCGTCTGCCGTTTTTGGGGCCAACCACCTGCTCAGCGGTCCGTGTTTCCAGCGTCGACGGGTCGCAGGCGCCTCCCGCAGGAGGAGGACAATCGTCAACAGGATCCCTATTCTCCGTTTCTGAGATCATCAATTCTGACTCGTCAGGAATCGCGCGAACCGCAGCAGCCAGGGGTTTCAGCAAGTGGAAGAGCTGTAGCAGTCCACATTCCGCTGCTAAGAGGGGTGCGTGCACTATTCCAGACCTGCGACCGACAATAACACACGCAACAGGAAGAGGGGCCCTGCAGCAGTCAGCAGGCACTCCCTGCAGCAGCAACACCCTCATATCCTTCAACAGCAGCAACTGCAGCAGCTACAGCAGCAGCAAAAGCAAAGGGACTCAGTACTCTTCACAAGGATGTGGTGTTGAAAGTGCCCTGTCACGACGGTGACCCACAGTATGTGGAGACGTGTTTCTGCCCGGCAGGAGGAGAAGAAGTTGAGCAACAGTCCGACAGACACTCCTGCAGTAGAGACCCAACTCATTGGGAGTCTATCTTGCCGAAGCAAAGAAATAGGGGATTTGAACATTGTAGGGGCCCTCAAACAATACCTCTTCAGTTTTTTTAGAACTGTTTGAGGGCGATAGTCCCCCTCAAGGTCCCCTTCACTGCCATTGGTTGCAACCTCTTCACAAGCAACAGCTGCAACAGGAGCGGCAAAGGGTCTTTGTTGCGCTGCCCTGCCAATATCCACTGTGAGGTCCGTATGGGTCGGCAAAGTCCCGGCGCGTTGAAGAAAAGAATCATTAGCTGCTCTTATCGCCGCCTCGCAGTACAGCGCCAGCTTGTCAGCAAAGCCTCCAGGCCGTCTGATGTTGTGGGCTGCAAGCCGTGCAGCTTGTTGCAGAGTCAACACCTTTACGTGCCGTTCACTGTTCTCACAAGGCGACGGAGTCGATTCCGTTGAAGCACCAGCGGTATCCATGGTTTCGGGGACGCCCAGGCCACCTTCGGCGCGATTCAATGCCCACAAGAACGATCCCACCTCCCGCATCCCGGCCCGACCAATTCCGGCCTGCCTTGATGAATCCGAAGCACCAGAAGCCGCAACAGGTGGAACATCAGTCCTCGACTGTGGTGTATTCCCAGGGGGAGTTGATAAGCTGAAGAGCGAGCTACCTTCGTCCTGCGGTGTCTTAACGGCGCCGTCAGGAGGACCCCCAGAACCACCCGCACGATACCAAGCGTAAACTGCCTCCGGAAAAGATACGCTTTCGTCGATCGCAGCGACCACCCGAAGCAACAGCTGGGCTGCCGTTGCTTCAGCTTCGCTGGTGAGCTGCTGCGAGTGCTGCTGCGCTGCACTGACAGCGCCGATCGAGTGCCCTTGAGGCGAAGCTGCTTCTGCCGACGCTGTTCCTATGCTTGTAGTTGTGTCAAACGAGCCTCGGAAAGTGTCGTTTCCCTTGCTGTGCCGAAGGCGGAGAATGTTGTATGCCAAAAGGAACAAAAGCGGGGATGGCCACATGTTCAAGTCAGCGCCCTTCTTCTCAAGCAATTCCGACAGATAAAACTGCGCGAAGAAACAAGAGGAGCAAGCAAGGAAACAAAGCACAAGAGCAGATGCCAGAATGTACAGCGTGAGGAGAGGTTTGATTGACCCAGCACAGGCTACCTGAAGTAACAATGAAGCAGCACCACGTAGGAGGCAAGCACAGGGAAGCACATACTTCCACAGCAGAAGAGTCCACATAACGGGCTGGGGATACACCGGAAGCCGATGAGAACGTGTGAAACCCTTTCAAGCTACGAGCTAGGGCGGCGAAATTCGCTCCGTCCTGCAGACGTTGGCGGTACTGCTGCTGACTGTTCTCGTGCCCTTTTGTGGTACCAGAATCAGCCGCTGCTGCAGCCGCTGCTGCCCCGGAACGGATCGTTTGAACTTGTTGCTGCGTATGTACAGGCGCAGCCCCCTCTGATGTCTCTTGGATCCAAAATGGTATGAGAGAAAATGTAAGCAGAGCAATATCCTCGGGGCGTTGCTTTTCGAAGCCGCTAACAGCTGCCCACAGAGTAGCTGTAGCGGCGAGGCTGCATAGAGCTTCCTGAAGTTCCGAGGCTTCTCCCTCAGACCGAGGTGGAGTGGTCAAACGAGATGATTTGCCACCTTTGAAGGAGCGCCACTTCGCGTTCAAATTCTTCTGCAGCAGTGCTAGCGTCTTTCCCACAAGTTCAGCGGTGTGCCTTTCGTCGGCATCTTCTTCTGCTGCCGCCTTGTCTTGAGTCCTCTCGGAGTTCCTGCCCCCTCTGCCGCTGGAGGCAGGAGTGGTAGCACCCAGCAAGCGCTGCAGCGTAAGACTGTCAAGGCGGTGACGGAGAAGTTTGAGGCCCATAACTACGAGAGGCCACTCGCCGACCCAACTCCATGCGAATAAAAGACGCTGAAGAAGCTTTACGGATATCTGTTTTGCTGCTGTTACGCGGGAACTGCTGAGCTGCTGTTTCTGCGGAGGCTGGTGCGTGCTTGAAAAACTCAAAGAGTTTATTTGGCCCTCTGAGGGAAGACACACAGTAACACCTGACAACAAAGAAGAATCTGTTGCCCCAAGCGTGACGAGAGAGCAGAAGAAACGGATCCTCCTCTCGGCCTCCTTCAGGTCCCGGGGGGGCTCGTTAGTGTGCAGCAGAGGCCTCAAAAAGGGTAAAACAGTGTCGCCCGACGATCCTGCTGCTCCTGTTACCCCTCTGTCCTGCGATGAAGATATCTGCTCCTCATGCAGGAATCGATCGAACGCCACAGCAGAAGCAGCAAAGTGCCCCATTCCTCTCAGTGGCCTGAGGGAGTGCAGCCGCGCAAGCGAAATAGAAAGCTGCTGCACTTCCAAGTAAAGCATCCGCCCAACGGCAGCCCAGGCAGCACTTTCAGTTTCTTCCGCTTCCCGGACGCTTCGCTGCCTCTTCTGCTGAGATATGAAGAGCTCAATTAGACGAGCCCCTTGAGCAGCAGCAGCTTCCGCCAGTTGCTGCACAGCCGGCAGCCAAATACCCCCATTTAGCCGCATCAATAAATAATATACGGGCAACCAGGAGGCCCTCGCTGTCACCAACTGACGCAGCTCTTCAGCCGCTGTCTGCAATGTTGGTGAAACTCCGACCTTCAGCTTCTGCTGCTCCTGCTTCACTTTCTGATGGAGCTGTGAGCGGGCCTCTTGTGGGTAGTCTCTCCGCTGGTCCAGGCGAGAAGTGGCCTCGACAATTCCAGGCATGTGCTGATGCGATGCACCAACGGCTTGGAGCCCGCGAGCTGCTGCTGTTGCAGAGGCTTCTATCATGCCGGCGGTTGCCCGCAAGATGTTCCAGGGCAGTGGGGGGGCCCCGGTGCGGTGTAGCGCTAGAGCAAGTGCAGCAGCAGCGCCACACCCAGGGGTCCCCGAGGCGGGCGCTTCCAAGAGATCTTCCTCCTGAATAGGGTATTGTAAACTAGGTGGCGCCCCCAACAACAGCAGCGGCACCAACCTGCCACCGTTGCTGGGAGATAGTCTTCTGCTCCAGTCAGTCAATGCACTGCACGCAGTTGAGACCCTCTGCACCGTGTCCCCAGGGAGTAGCGTCGGGGCCTCTTCTGCAGCTCGTTGCAGCACCCCGTGCAGCAGAAGCACCAAAACCTCAGCCAGAGCCCGCACTTCTTCCGGTACTTCTGGCGAGACATGGGACCCAAAAGCTATTGACCGACCAAGAGCAAAGAGAGGAGCTATGAGGCGGGTAATTGCCGACTGCGGCAGCCTGCACAAGCAAGATCCAAAGAGAACAATGCCGTAGGCGCATCTGGCGGCGTGCGCTGTCGACCCCATATACAAGCCTGGCTCGCAACTGGTGTCACCTTACACTGCACAGAAAATAAAATCCACGCAAAATAAGCGAAGTAACGGATGGTTTGTTTAGACGCAAATAAAGCCCAAATGAGCGTCTCCTATAGGGCATTACCTGGGTAGGAGTTGCCGGAGAGAAACGAAGAAGGCAGTGAGAGCCCGCAAAGGCAAAGTCTCCGGCGGATGTGCATTAAAAGAGGGGCTACACAGGAGCAGCCAATCTTGTTGCTGTTTCTGCCTCGCGCTGCTCCCCCCTCCAGCAGCTCCTAAGCTGCCTTTGCGTGCCCCTAGTGGCGACTGCTCTGCAGGTGCAAGACTTAAAATCCACCGGGGGGAGACAGCACAGGCTGCCAAAAAGAGAACACCATCCACGGCTGCTGCGAGATTCGGCAAGACCCGCTGTTGCTGCTGTCGCTGCTGGTGGGGAGGCGGCGGAGACATGGGGGCCAACAAAAAGGAAAAGAAAGACTGCACCTCAGCCCTTGAAGGGCACCCCCCAAGACCAGCGGAGTCCTGAGACCTGCGGGATGCCGAATACAGTCGAAAAACCAAAGATGGTGTTTGTCTGTATGGTTCTTAGGCACAAATACGTGCGTGGCTGGTCACGTCCTTGTGCTAAGTGACAAGTACCGGCACCGGCCAATTTATCCAGCACCAAGGATATATGTATATGCGTATGTATATGTATATGCATTATGCATATGTATATGTATATGTATTATGTATATGTACTATGTATATGTACTATGTATATGTATATGTATATGTATATGTATATGTATATGTATATGTA
>CAJFCX010000196.1:0-30216 GCA_904066255.1 Eimeria sp. OTU-X | reverse complement strand
GGGCCCCTCCCGGCACATTCTCCCCCGCAGCAGACCTCGGTGGGGGAATGAGTGCAGCAGAGTTGGGATCGTCAGATAGCCGGAAGCTCCCGGTGCCTTCAAGGGATATTGGGGGCCCAGGTTCTTCGGGAACCCCAGCTGGGCCCATGGGGCCCCCCGCGGGAGCAGGACCTCTCGATGGGCGTTCCTTTATGAAGCCGATCTTTGATTCCACCAGACAGATTGATGATCAGCTGTTCAACGTATCAAGTATGCAGCAGCAACAACAGCAACAACAGCAGCAGCAGCCGCTGGAGCAGCAGCAAAAGCAGTGTGGCTTGCCGCAGCGGCAACAATTCCCAACGGCTGCGGCAGGTGGGGAAGGCCCCACAAACTCAATTCTCACGAATGACGCAGCAATGCAGTTGTTGCTTTTATTTGCGCCGCAACAACTGCAGCAGCAGCACCAGCAGAACCTCCCTACAGCTGGCAGTATCATGCCTGCAGCTAGTCCGCAGCAACCGGAGCAACAGCAGCAACAGCAGCAGCAGCAGCGTGCGGTATCAGAGGCACTGCTTCAAGGACTTGCAATGGGCGCGCAGCTACAACTGCAGCAGCAGCAGGTTCCTGCTGCTGCTGCTGCTCAAAATCCTCTGGCGTCTCTGGGGGGCCCACAACAGCAGCTGGCTCTGCTGGAGTCACTGCGCTCTGCAGCAACAGCAGCAGCAGCAGCTATCCGCAGCAATCCGGAAGCTGTCAGTGTGCCGCAGACAGCTGAGACCGCGCTGCTGCAGCTGCAGCAGCAGCTGCAGCAGCAGCAAAACCCTGCGGCGCTGCAAGCCCTTTTGTCGCTGCAGCAGGTTATCCAAGCTGTGGCACCTGGAACACTGCAGCAGCAGCAGCAGCGACCGGATCAGCAGAAGCCAGCGCATCAACAGCAGCAGCAGCAAGTGTCGCAGGCCGCTCCATTGTTGCAGCTGCAGCTGCCACAAGGAACAACTAGCGTGCAGCAGCAGTTACTGGGAGTGCTCTCTGGACAGCAGCTACAGCAGCAGCATCCCAGTGCTCCTGTAGCCGACGATGCCCGCGTGGGTTATGATAGGGGCTTGCCGCATGAGTCGCAGCAGCGGCAACAGCAGCAGCAACAGCAGACTGAGCAGCAGCCGCAGCAGCCGCAAAGTCACGGACGAATTAAGAATTCAGTAAGGGTCATTTGCCACTCAGTATTCAATTGAGTTGGCAGCGAAATCTTCAGCAACAGTACCATCTGCATCGGCATTAGCAGCTGGAGCATTAGCAGCTACGACATATTTTTGTTTTTGTTTTTGTTTTCTGCTGCAGCTGTTGCTAGAGTTGTCACGTGTGCCTGAGAGACTGTTGGACCCTCAGGAGAACGACGCGGCTCACACGTGGTGCTATTTGGACGCCTTTAACAAGGTAAGGCAACTTGGTTTGCATGCATGCAAAAGGCATGGATGCATGCCAAAGGCGTACATGCATGCAAGAGATTGTTGATGGACGCAGACTGTACAACAAAACCGAAAGAAGCCGAGAATTTAAATATCTTGTGGGTGCACTTTACCATGCATGCATGCATGTATTCTTGCATGCATGTACGTTGCATGCATGGATGCACGTCGAATTGCTGCTTTGCCTTATTGTGTATATTCCTTTGCGCTTGCAGTGTCAAGGCCCGTTTTCAACGCTTACGATGCTGCAATGGCTGGAGTTGGGGTATTTCGATTCTACGAGGCCTCTTCGTCGAGATGACGAGAAAGGTTTTACCCCTTTGCTTGATGGATCGCGAATTAAAAGAGCAGCTAAAGATATTGTCCTCTCAGCGCGCAGTCAGAAACATGTACTTAAACCCTAAACCTGGCCCAGTCGTAGGGCTGCTAAACCCTCTCTGAGCCTCTTATTCGAGTGTTTCGTGCTCTGTTTATATGGAGTCACCGATTGCAGTCTTTATACTGTTTTCCCCCAACTTCGCGTTGGTTCTGTCTTCTTATGTGCTGGTGGTTGCCTTGGGGGCGTATCTCTCTGCTGTGTGCACGGGCTCGCTTAGATGAGCGATTGGGCTGCTGTTTGTACTTTTCTGCATGGAGTTGGGGCACTCTTCACTTTTATGTGTCTAGTGGCAAGTGACAGAAATAGAAACACAGCTGTGAGCTGAACCAGACGCAGGAAGGCGAATGTATGCACGCACTGGACTGTGCGTTATATATATGGCTTCTATATAGACGTATATATATTACCTCGGATGCTTAGAGATTGCAAATCAAGTATGAAATTTGATTTGGTCATTAAGTGGGTGATGGTGTAGGCCCTGTATTTTTTGCAGATATCGTCAACGGAAGATGTGGAGTATCAACGGCCCGCGTAAGTATATTTGGCCATTTGTCGCATTGCAGACAGTTTTCAAATGATGGGAAAAAGCCGAAGATGCACAATAACTTCACTTTGGCCTCGCATAACTCCGTTTCCATGTGCAGACTGCCTGTGCGATTTAGCTGCCTGCATGTTTTATATCTGCTTCAGCGGATGTCTGCACGAGTAGCAGGCAGTTGGCATACAGTGTGATTTGCACTTTACGTGCCTCCTCTTTTTCCTTTCCCACTTTTGCTGCAGCCTTTCGTTGCAGGCGAAGGTGCAGTCAGCCCAGGCAGCGTTGGCGCCTCTCTACGTGCTGGCCAAAAAGGTGAGGTGTACCTACGTGATTATGAGGTGTCTCATCTCCTGGTTTGGCGCGTAGGACTGGGTGGTTCGGTGCATGCTTAGTGCAGATCATGACTTGCAAGATGCTCATGCTTTTCCAAAGTCAGATTTGTTCGGTTCATCTTTTCCCGGAGGTCTGCGCTGGGACGGCTCTGTGTACAGGATAGGGGAAGGGCTGGAACGCCGTCGAGTCGCAACGAGAAGAAGCGGAGGACGTAACGATGTGTTCATCGGAGTGTATTTACACAGGATTTAACATAAGGGTGTATATTACGCTGGATTTAAGAAGCGACTGCGGCGGGGAGATCTATGCTTGCATATGTTGGCGCATATGGATTCACTAGGTGTTTTGTGTTGCGCAGTTGCTGTCAGTGCTTTCAATTCTGATTGTGTTGTGTTCGAAGAACCCGGCACACTAGTTGTCGTGTGGCGCGTAGAGCGGTGGCGCGTCTTCTGAAAGGCTTGCTTTGAATCTAAAGAGTTCATGTAGATGGATGCAAGCGGAACAAAACGGCCATAGGAAAAGAGAGGCAGTTCGCCTGTTCGTCCACGGCAGCGCCGACTGCACCGGTGGCAGTGCACTTCACAGGAGCTGGGAACATCGCCAAAATGCCAGAATTCCTGCGTATATGTCTACAGAATGTATCTATATACTATGTGAATATATGTACGCGTACACATGTATACAAATGGCCCACTTCCCCTAATTATAGGAAGCATATTTATATATGTACTTCATACATGTACCTGCATTCACGCATACATATACAAAAGAAGCGGCGCTGTCATCATCTGCAGTGTCTCAACGGCTTCATTGTTTTGTGATGAGGCCCAGGACCCTCTTGCAAATGCAATTCGGGCTGGGCTCTGGTTCCGCGACGACGCGAAGACGAATGCTTGGAGGAAGTTCAGGTTTTCTTTTTCTTCTTTGAGTATTTCTGCTCCAGTTCCTCTAGGAAACGATTTGATGCGGCCTCCCTCTTGCGCACATTTCCCTACGAAGGAAGCATACAGATGCCTTTTTGTTGCTCTGCGGCGCAGTGTTTGTGTTGAGCATGCGCATTGCTTCAGTTGAGGGACACTTGCTATTTACTTATACATTTACTGGATCTCTCTAATTGCTGTTTTCGCCTTGTACGTTGGTGGTTTGGTTTAGTCGCTTACAAGAATGGACAGGGCAAGAGCAGACATGTCTTCCTCCTTTCTGGCTTTGCCTTTACGTGCAGCACCCCTACAAAAGCCCAGACGCGCTTTATAACACCAGGGTCTTAAGCCCATAGTAGACATGAGCAAACAAGCCACCCACTGTGGGCATTCACTGGTGAACCACGTCCCTTGAATCCATGCCCCCATCTATCTACGTTCACCTTACTTTTCCTTCTCAAAGCGTTTCTTGTACTTTTCCGCAATGGTATCAAAGTCGCGGAAGGATTTCTTGTACTCTTCTGAGGCTTTGATTTTCTGTGGCGAGGAAACGCAGAGGAGATAGGCTAAAGTGCGCTGCATTCACTGTACTAAATGTTTGTTTGACGGGTCAGGCTCCCTTGCTTGAGTTCAATGTTCTGCTTTCGAGACATGGGGTGGAGAAAGTGCATTTTGCTGGTGTTTACCTTTGCCTTGAGGAGGCCAGAGAGCACTTCTTTGTATCTGTTGCAATCGGAGGGGTCGCTAAGAGGAACAAATTCAAAGAATTTGGACAAGTCGCCGCCAAATCTGTTGTTAATACGTTGCACAGCAGGCACACATGACCCTTGCAGATTCAGTTCATACGTTTAATTTGTTTTGCCTGGGGATTGGGGGGAAGCAGCTGTTCGTGGGTGCTGTAATAGGTGCGCCATGAAGCTCGCGCCACCAAGGGACATTACCAAAAATGAAGATTTTGTTGTATAAGTACATATACGAAGACTTTGTAGAGAGCTTCATTCTGTTAAGTACACTACAAGGATGTGCAGTTTACCCGTTTTGCTACTGTTGTTATGGTATCGTTGAGATGCTGACTGAGAGACGGTGTGCTCTGCCTGGGGTCATATTGTGTGTGGCTTGAGGGATCGTTTACTTGTTCACGAAGTCTAGAATATCTTCTTTCTCCTCCTCGCTGCCAATGTAGCGGAGTTTAAATTCATTTATTGCCTCCTCTGTCACCTCCGGGAACTTTTCCCTGTAAAATGCGTACGCCTCCTCGTACGACTTGCCTTCCAGGCTCTCTTCGCCCGTTTCGCCTGAGCAAAACGCAAAAGGCGGAGTACATCGCAGAAACCGAATTCAGCTCGCTTTAGAGCTCTAGCGTGGGAAGCACAGTAAAGACAACCAGAAATCTGTCTTGCAGATTTCATCATGAGAAACTGCACATGAACTAGCATAAACACAAGGAAGGGGCATCATATGGGGCGCTGCGTGCCCCCCGCCTCTCTTCCATGGCATTTTCTATTTCCCCATACAGTTTCTTCAATTTATAGCAACATGTAAATGATCTAGTCTGGTAAAGTATTGCGTTTGCAGAGGGATGTTGCTCGCCCGTTCTGTCGTAGCGCTCCCTCTTCTTTGGGTCGTTGAGAACGGCGTAGGCGGCTTGGAGCTGCTGGAAGTGTTTAGTGGCTTCTTCCACTGAGATGTTCTCTGCCTTGTTCTTCCCGTCACCGCTATCCCCCTTCTGTCTTTGACGAATCTTGTCTGGGTGGCACAACAGAGCCCTGCGTCTGTAGGCAGAAGTAATTTCCTTTTGAGAGGCGTCGGCAGGAACGCCCAGTAGATCGTAGAGCGAGTGAGAAACTGATGTGGTCTTCGTATTCGCTTTAGAAGAAGGCTCAGATCCTCCTTTCTGTGGTTTCTTTGGGTTTCGATCCCTAGGGTGCTCTCTAGTGGCCTCTTCGCCCTGTGGAGCTTCGTCGCTGCCGTCCTCCTGAGCACGAGCTTGGCGCCGGCAAGATCGGGCCATATTCCTTGTTTTAGCTTTGTGTTCTGAAAAATATCGCTAGAGAGACTTTAAATCACAGATCAGCATGAAAATGCCGACCTGTACAGCTGCCGTTTCGGCAGCGGACGACAAATACGGGATGGACGACAAGGCTGGAGAGAACTGAACCGCGACGCAGTTGCTTTCTCCCATAAATCAAGTATTAATATCTTGAAGATAAACACAATACCATCATTAATAAACACGAAGACACAGGGAGAGGGAATGGCTTCCGCCAAACAGCCCGTCACGTTCAACCCCACCGCTCTACACACCGGTGGCCCCCAGAAGTCGTCGCAGGCGTAATTTGTGGACCAAAAGTGTCAAATTTCATTTTAAAGTAGAGTTTTGTCTGTTAGTTCAGCGACTCTGGCATGAGCGCCACCGAGAAATCGGTTGAGTGGCGGTTTTGTTATATTTCTCTCCACTTCCCCTTGGGGGCCCTCTATGACTATCTTGCTCACCCACACTTGTTGAATCATATCCCCTGTCAAACGAATCTGGAACCGACTACGGCAGGAGAGAGCTCTATTATTGAGGAGAGGAACCACTCAGGAGTTTGGCTGCCCCTTTGCTGTAGCCACAGGACGGAGGCATCGGCTTTGCCCCATGGGCATCGGATCGTCAGTTGTGTTTTCCATGAAAGGCTCCGACACGGGAATCCGGTTGCAGATCCCGGGTAAAGGGGTCTAGTGCTTTTTAGGTTGCGAACTGCTATCACCTGCTGCTGCCCCCATCCTCTGGCAGGCGCTCCTGGAGTGTTGCTTTACCACAGTCAGCTAGCTGGACGGCTCATGGAATTCGGGCTCTCAGATGAGCGCCTCCGGACGGCAATTCGCCTCAGTAACGAGGCTGCCGCAAAGGACTCAGCTGGCCATCTACCAGAGGCATTCGAGCTGTACAAGCGGGCCCTAGAAAATTGGAGGATCGTCTGCAAGTGTAAGCCAGCATTTTGTCACGAATGCCTTGGTTTACGCCCTTCTTTCGGTTTAACTTGTCGGGCAATAAGAGTCTAGACGCATCCGAAGCTTCGCGTCCAATGGTCGGGGTGTAGGGTTTAGGTAGTGTGACTTCGCATTCCAGCACAAACTTCAAGGTGCTCTGTCGTACCAGTGCAACGGCAGCTGATGACTCGAAGGCACCTCTGCCAGAATTGTTTGGCTTTTTTGTTTGCGTTCGTCTAAGCTCGTGTTTGTTTCAGTGCCATTTGGTGTGTGCACTGGATCTGCCAGTTCAGCATAACCCAACGCTGAGGGAGCGGCTATACAGGCGAATGGACGACTACATAACTCGAGCAGAACAGCTGAAGCAGCTTTTGCGTCAGAGCTCGGCTTCGCATTTGCAGCAGCGTTTGATGCTGTACGCATCCTCTCCATCGAAAACTCTTGGATGTAGTTCGGCTCGCGTCGCTATTACTCCCATCTCCCGCTCCCCAGCCTCCCCCTCTTTGAACAGCACTCCTGCCAAGACCTCTGCAGCGGACTGCGCAGTAATCACTGCCAAGTCAGATGCGGATGCGGCGGAGGGCGAACGGATAAAACAGAAACTGGCGCGTGAGAGGCATTAAACCCTCTAGATTATCCCGGAGTCCGGCCACAGCACTAAGCAGCGACAGCGGAACTCAGTGCATGAACGCAAGCCTGTATATTGTTGCATCAATTGTCAATGTGTTCATTTTTGCATTGCCTTCATGCTTCTCGTTAAAGTGACTCTGAGCTGCTTTCCTCCAAAATTCAGATGCCATTCTCACGGAAAAGCCCAATTTCAGATGGTCAGACGTCGCAGGTATGCAAGAGATACGCAAGATTGGGTTTTAGGCAGCGTTGGATGCACTAGATATAACAGCGTGGGAGTCAAGGACTCGTATTGATACATATCGATGATGAGTGGTGAAATTGAGAAATTGCATTGCCTTGCGTGCGCCACTTAGGGCTGGAGTCGGCGAAAGAGGCATTGCAAGAAGCCATCATTCTACCATCTCGCTTTCCTAGCCTGTTTACTGGTGGGCAGAGGCCGCAGCAGAGAGGAAAGCAGCACGCTTTGCTCTTCAATGCCTCAGGTGTACGTTCAATTCTTCTCTGTATCTTCAGGCGAAAGAAGACCTTGGCGCGGCATTCTCCTCTACGGAGTTAGTCTCCCTTGCATCTTGTAGAGTACCTTCTTGGGACCGAAATGTAGTTTGGTCATTGTTGAGGATGGTGCGGAATTCTCTTCATTTTTCTGCTGCTTCTGGAGACTGGGTGAGAGCCTCACAACATTGATATGGGCATTTGCGAGCAATGTGGCTTGTGTTTCAGCCCCCCGGGACAGGGAAGACTTTTCTCGCGAAAGCTCTTGCTGCTGAGGCGGATGCAACGATTCTTTCAGGTGGGAGAATCTTTTCGCTGGAATCCGAATGGCAGTGGTACTAGCCGTGCATCTTTGTAGCTGCCTTTCAGAGTGGTGTTGTTGTGCTTCACCACTATCTGCCTGTCTATATGGTCGTTTTCTGCCTGTTTATTTTTGGATGTGCGGCTTGCAGTATCGGCGGCAGATCTGGTTAGCAAGTGGCAAGGCGAGAGCGAGAAGTACGTTGTGCCGAAGGTTGTTCTGTAATTCTGAGGAGAGCTTTCGTTTGCTGCTATTGCGCTACGAAGCGTACATCGTTTTCGAATCTAGACGTACACAGTTTCAATCAATTTATGTTTTTCAATGTTGGCCGCTGTTACGTGGCTGAACCAAAATCTAGCTGAGGTGTTCTGCCTGCCTGCATTGTGCCATATGAAATGACAGCTTTGTGCTTCCTTAATGCCGAGCCTGATGCAGTGCGACACTGTAAACGGGGCTGCGGCTTTTAGCAGTTGCTTCGTAGGAGTTTTGGCCTATCCGTACCTGCATCTGCTCCTGGTTTTATTTGTATCGCTAGTGGGCCACCTTCGCGCGTATTTTCGAGTCTGTTTTCATGCCGTCCTCTTCAGGTGTAATGCTGACCAGCTACTTATGTTCTGCGTTGAAATTTCGTACGCTCTGCAGGTTGGTTCGATCGCTCTTTGAGCTGGCCCGGGAGCGACGCCCTTCCATCATATTTATAGACGAGATAGACTCCATGTGCGGGGGTGCGTTGTATATCCCTTGCCGTCCGTCTCTGCATTTACGCTGCATTTACGCTGTGCCTGTGTAGTTATTGCAGTGCATGCGCATATTATGCGTGTTTAATCGTTGAGTGCATCAGTGGAGAGATATGAGTTTAAATCAAATTCGTGCATGTGGGAAGCACATTAGAATAGAAAGTGCTTTTACCTTGTTTTGCCTTCCAGCCCGCTCGGAAAGCGACAGCGAGTCCTCCCGACGCATGAAGACAGAGTTTCTTATTCAAATGCAAGGCATTAACTTTGAGTTGAGTGAAGTTCTTGTCCTGGGGGCAACGGTAGGTCAGGCGCTCTGACACCACAACCCGCGTTTCGAGCTCCATTTCGCAATTTATACTTTAGAGTTGCTGCCACTGTTGTTGGCTCTGTTCAGAACACGCCTTGGGCCCTGGATGCTGCGATTCGGCGACGGTAGGCGGCAGCTTTGGTTTGCCCATGTGTTTTTCCCCATCTTTAAAATGCTCTAGAGCAGGTTTCATTCGGGCTCACGGTTGGGAGTACACGACCTAGGCTTCATGCTCTGCAGGGGTGTGCCAAAAGAAAGTGATTCGCGAGCGACCATTGATGCGAGGTGTCGCAGGTTTGAAAGGCGCATATTCATCCCGCTGCCCAAAGTTCAGGCCAGAGAGCAGCTGTTAAGATCTGGCCTGGGCGGCACCCCCCACCACCTCGCGGATGCCGACTTCCGCCATCTCGCGAGAGAGCTCGAGGGGTCTGCTGCGCCAGTGTGCTTTCTAATGAACTTAACATTCATACTACCTCTTAAGTGAAGGAGTGACGATGAAGTTTGAAACTAGGGATTGCTAGTAATAGTCTTAGTAGAGACGAAATTGCTAACCTTGATAATGGAACTGCGTTTCGTACTCCGGGGGTTGTCTACTTTTTATGCTCTCAGCTTTAGCGGATCTGATATATCGGTCCTTGTTAGAGACGCATTATTTGAGCCCATAAGAAGATGCCGCACAGCGACGGCCTTCAAACAGGTGATGATTGATGGCCGGGCTTTCTACGTACCGTGTCATCCTGGTGAGATACAAGGACTAGCTCTCTTGACTGAATTTGCAGGTCCTGCTTGTAGGTTTGGTTCATACTTGCTCTTTCTATGGAGTTGACGACGTTTTGTGGAGGTGCTGCTACAGATGACTGCGACCCAACTACGCGCAAAATGACCTTGATGTCTGTCCCAGCCGACAGGCTGTTGCCTCCAGAAGTGACAATGGTGGGTCTCCAAAGCTACACGTGCGGCACTGTCTGCCGTTAGCCTCTATGAATTTGAAGGGAACAGCCGTAGCTTATCTGCGTGCGCATGTGGGTTTCTCTTTTGATGTATTCTTTGGGGTTGTTCAACCTTACATCTTGTGAGCTGAAATGCTTTGCGAACAAACGCCGCAGGACGACTTTCATTCTGCCATGCGACACACCCGGCCGTCCGTCAGCCCAGAGGTGAAGTTCCGACGGTGATGATTCCTAGTCTTGAATTTTGTTTTGGACCAATACTTTGCACTTGCTTTGTGAACAGCCTATCTGTATTTTCCTGTATGATTGTGGCTAGTTTAGAACGAATGAGCTCAGTGTGTTATTTGCCCCAGGACTTGCGAATGCATATCAGCTGGACAGAGCAGTTCGGTTTGGAGGGCAGCTGACAGCTTTCCAGGCCACGCGCCTCCTCACATTCCCAGCGGATACTGTTTGGAGCAACTGCGTCTTTTCCAATGCAGAAGTTCCTGTTCAATCTTTGGGTAGCCGAATGGCACATTTCGGTATCTTTGCAGTCCGACTATCGGCCATTGAGGAACGTCTCGACTTATTTTTAGTTTTATATGTATTCAAGAAAGTCCCATCTGCGCTGTAGTTTACTGTAGCAGAATGGTAGGATAAAGTGGCCTTTGTGCCGGCAATAGCTACACGCTCCTTGGTAAATGACTCAGCGTTAGACAGAGAATTTAGTTGCGAACCCCACGTGACGAAGGGTAGCTCGGTCTATCTGAAATTAGACAATACATTCAGACCTGCGTGCAGGGTGACTAAGAGGAAGAGACAAACGTTTAGCAGTTGCCTACAGTGTTTGCGCATGGAACGCTTGAATTAGCATGAGGTGCTCCCTCACACCCGTGGTTGCAGCAAGGTGCCGTGCAGCAGGCAGCCTGCTCGGCACTCCAGCAGTAGGCACATTGGGCAGCTGTGTTTAGCACGCCTCTGTACTGGGGGGAGGTGAAACGCTTTTTGAGCAGCTGTCATCCAAAGTATGCTTACGACCGTCCCTAGCTAAGATCGAGGGCCGCACTACACTTGGTAGTACCCGTGGTTCATCGGGGTAGGGTGGAGCAACAAGTCCCAGCCTGACAGGTAGGCAACCTTGTGCATATTACTAATTAGTATAAACGGCGATCTGCAATAGGTGGATTAAAGATATATTCAACAGGGTATCTTCTCCTCCTCCTACTGTGTCGGAAGAGAAGGTACCCGAAACCTCGGCAGGCAGGTTATAAATAATTTTGTATTCCGGTGGGGAGTCAACCAACGTATCATCGCATTAAAACAAGCTCAAGTGGTGCATCCTATTTAGGAAAAAATAACCGAAACAAAAGAAAGCATGAAAAGTGCACCTCGTGTTGCAGATCGTCAAGAGAGGACTGGCGCGCGCATCCGGGGGTAGCGGAGCAGAAACTGGCTTCTCCCCATTCGTATTTTCCTCTTCGAAATTCACACACAGAGCATCAGCTGTTATACTTTATTAGTAGAATGGGAGGCGCGATGGCGGTGGCTGTATATAACGGTACTACTACTCCAAAGCACGTGCACACTGTAGAAGATAAGGTTTGCTGCGATGTTTATGCGTCCCCAACTCTGTGAGGGGACTGGTTGTGGTACAACTGGGGAAAGTTAACCACGAATAGGCAACGAACGAGAAATATGTCAAAACCACTTTTTTGGAATCCGGAATCACTGAGCAGTCGGTATAATCTGGATTGTCCACTGCAGGGATTGGCGTAATTACTAACGGGCTGGGACGCACACAGGTAATCAAAAGGATGAAGTGGTTTAACTTGCCGAGGTGTTGCGGTACTCATCAAATATGAAGAGCCGGTTTCCCGCCTCCTCTACCGTCGCTGAAATGGGAGGATATTGGGTTGAAAATGATCCCTACTTGAAGCCTAGTACGTCACTGAGTTGTGAGCAGAGCCAAGATATTCAACTCCGAAGGAATTGTTCAACGTTGTCGTTTCACTTGAGCCTGGCGTCACCGTTGCGTACCCGCAAATACGCGACAAGTCAACCTCCTTATAGTGGAGTGACAGACCAGCGACACCTAGTGTCGTGGATGCGTACGTATATCCACTGTTATCCATTCGAAATGCTTTGGATGAACTATAAGATCCTTACAATTACAGATTGTTGTGTAGCGGGGTTATTGCCCTCCTCACTCGGGTACTTAGGCTTGGGGGTCCAGGTAGGGTGCAGGAATATGCAAAACAATTTAAACATCATTCCACTAGCAGCACTGAGGGAAATGGCCTGAACTAATGACAGAGGATTAACGTTTCCACTGAGCACTGGAAAGACGCGTTACAACGTGAACCCCAAGCAAATGAAATCCGCCAGATAATCATTGCAATCGTGAACCGCTCTGCGATGCCTCTCTCTACTTAAAATCCTTGAGAGAGATTACAACATATACTTTTGTCAATGTAGAAAGTACATGCAGTTTACATTTCTAACTGCGGCTTGTTGCCACCGTGGGGCCGGCATCTCGATTGCTAACTAACTGGAGGTCCTCTTGTGACCCTGCATGGGAAGCTGGCAATCTAGTCCACTATAAGAACTTCTTAGGCGTTTTATGCATTTTTATGTATGGGGATATCCTTCGATGGCACTTTGGCTAGTTTCACCCATAAAATACATCCTCTTCTCAGCCCGCCCACCCGGTATTTGGTCTGATAGAAGACAGAGGCACGAGCGAATGCCCCAAGAGGAGCCTCTCGTATCATTGTTCGGTTCATTCATTTGGGCATAGTTGTTAATTCCGCGCATTCTTGGGGGTTACGTATACATATGAATCTCGAATCATGAAGAAGAAGGCAGTGGCCCTCGTGAGCGGAGGGAAAGACAGCGTTTATGCCATTCATTGCGCGCGGCGGCTCGGGTTCAGCATACGCGCTGTGGCTACACTGCTTCCTCGGGAGAATGCTGTGGAAACCGACAGCTACATGTATCAGTCTGTGGGAACAACTCTGGGTGCAGCGGTCGCCGAGTGCCTAGGCGTTCCGCACTACAGTGCCCGCGTGAAGGGGCAGCCAATAAACACAGAAACTTTGCAGTACACCTTTGACCCAAACGACGAAGTTAATGACCTCCAGCTCCTTTTGGAGCGCGTGAAAGTAAGCGTTAAATTTGCTCGCTGTTCAGCGATCTTTTGCCGCAGTATTTGCATCTCTGTCGCGTCATACGTATTGCTCCCAGGCTCAACAACAGAGCCATACACAGGAGTAGTTGTTTGCGCGTATTGTCGGATTTGTGCAGGAGGCCCACCCTGAAATCAGTGCCGTGACATGCGGCGCCATATTGTCTGAATACCAGCGCCGCCGCCTTGAGTACATGTGGGTTCAGTGTTAGGAGTTCTGAACGCAATTTCCATGCTGAAGGACCTAGGGGTTGCGGGCTCAAGGGATATATAGGTCATAGTCACCGTTTTCTTCTTCGTTTCCTTTCTGTCTGCATATAGTCCGCGTCTTACCCTCCCTTTCCCCTGCTGTCTGCGTCGCAGTTGCGAATCTGTCCGCCTACTTCCCGTCTGCTTGATGTGGTGCCGCGAACAGAAAGGCCTGCTCAGGAATATGTTGGACTGGGGCTTGCACGCTGTGGTTGTGAAAACTGCCTCAATGGGGCTGTCAAAGCGGCACCTGGGCCGCCCGCTTTCCGATCTGCTGCCTCATTTCCTCGAGCTGAACCAGCAGTACGATTTCCACGTGTGTGGAGAAGGTATGCATTATTTCCTCTCTCACTTTTGCCCTCTACTTCTGGGCCAGCGCAGCCCACTTTAGAGGAAGACGGCTCATGCTTTTTAAGAGTAGCGCTTGTTGTTGCCTTCAGTTGCTGTTGTCCAGTCGCCGGATGCATGTTGGGATCCTGTATACTAGAGTTTAGAGTGTGGATTTGCATTTGAGCTCACCTGATTCCATTGGCTATATGTAAACGGCGCTGCAGGGGGGGAGTACGAGACGGTTACGTTGGACTGCCCTCTGTTCACCAGAGGTTCGATTGCCGTCTCCGATTGGATGCAAGTATGCCACAGCGACGACGCAGTGGCTCCCGTGTGGTTGCAGTCCCCAATGGAGTGGAAGGTAGTGCCCAAGGATCCCACAAGCTCACGACGTCGATCTCGGTCCCATGCAGTTCTGCATGATCTTGAATGGCTGCGAGCAAAGCCCTTCCTGGACCTGATTGATGTGGCTATCAAGGAATGGGGCGTAGAAGCGCAGAACGGGGACTCCTCTGCTCCTTCATCACTGTGTCCGACGGGTCCTGCTATTGGGAGCGCTGCGCCAAGCGTTGGTGCTTCAAGTGAATGCTGCGAATGGGCTTTGCACTTCCCAGCCTTCTCCTTAGGGTACATCCTCACTGGAGATATATGTGTGACTCGCAGTGAGGAGGGTGGGGAGGCAAAAGGCGGCAATTCATCTCCACCGAATACGTACTTGATACCGCTAGTTACAGAGCGTATGAGCACCTGGCTAGACGAACAGCTGCGTAAAACACACCGAAGTGGAGTGCGTTCACGTATTGTTGGAGCAATCTGTCAGGCCTGCTGCCCAGACTTTGTCGGCATCCCCGAAAATGTTTTTGAGCAATCGGGCATCAAGCCTATCACTCTGACAGTCGTTGTTGCTCCGTTGCCGCGGGGTGTTAAATTGCGGCTCAAGTTCGTGCTGAGTAGCCCGGAAGGCGTCGCCGTCCCCCCTACCCTCTCCCTGAAGTCCTTATCCGACGATTCAGTGGTGCACGTGCACAGTTTGAATTTGTGGGTCCCTCCTTGTGCTGAGTTGGATGCCGTCCATCGTCAAGGCACCTGCTGTTCGTGTCAAGGAATGCGCTGCGAGTTGGCGTCTGAGAGCTCATTCAGCGTGTCTTACCTGCTCCTTCGTGGTTGCGACGGCCGATTACCCTTCACCTGCGACTTCCCCGATGAAGTCCGCGAACCTCATCGGGTCCCCTCTATATGGACAATTGAAGAGTATCGAGAGAGCAAGCCAGCTTTTTACACCGCACTGCAGACTGTCAACGCATTCATCAACATGCAATACACGCGTCACCTGTGCTACACTGGCGGTGCCCACAGGGGCTTTCCCCACGATGATTGTGAACGTTTCGTGGATGAGGCAGAATTTGGCAGAGCTGATTCAACGATATCGCAAAGTACATACTCAGCAGCACCACGTGCTCTGCACGTGACGTCTTTGCTTTTTATGGCTCCTTGCATTGTTGTCTTTGTCAAACTCAAGGAAGGAAATGAGGAGGCCAAGACAAAATCTGACAGGAAATTGGCGGCTGTAAAGCGGCTTTTGCATTCTCTCATTTCAAGATCCAGCCACGGTGGTGAGGGCTCGTTAGCGGATGATGATACAGACAGCCAGACCATCCTCATCGTGGCAGAGGCACCAAGTCTACCTGGAAAGGCAAGGGTTCTGATGCTTCCCATGTTTGACATATCACCCCGGCAGCGAGATAGGGGATGTTCACAGGCGTGCGCTGCTCAGCACGTGAGACAGCAGGAGGAGAAATATACGGTAGCTATCACGGTGGTGGAGCGTCGTCTAAAGATGCGAAGAGACCCAGGAGCTACGGTGACTCGCAGTGGTCTTCATAGAATTCGTTCTATGGCGGTGCGCCTTTCATTACAAGAACAACTTAACTACACTGGTCGCTACACGTGGGAAGATTTGGTGGGGCAACTTTGCAGCACTCTGACACATTGGCTGAAAGAGCAGTCGTTGAGAGAGGGCATCGCAATTTTGAGCTCTGACGACGGTGAAGAAGATCCTGAAGCAGCTACGACAGTGGGGGGCACCAAACGGATGCTTGAAGTATGTGTATTCTATTGCACTTCCTACTTGCGCTCGCTCCAGACAGATTCGGAGTCGTTTGAAGCAAACTGCCGGCAGCGCATCGAAGCAGGCTGCTGTGAGAGTGCAGTCGCTTCCTCCGAGTTTTTGCCCATCATAACGTTCTTTCCTGTGTTAAATCTAGCTGGGGGAGTTTTGGAGCTCGTTGGTCACACTTTGTCGGCATACCCGAAATAAGACTGCCGGATGCTTCCCATTGCGTTTAAACCAAGGCAGAGGCCCCTTGGCTGCCCCTTATGAATTTCCGGTTTGCCTTTGAATGAGCGAGAGGAAACTTCTCTCTAGCAAAACGTTTTGACGTCTTTAATCAATGGAATCCCCGGATCTACTGCCGCGGGCTTAGCTCTTCGCTAGTAGCGACAAATTCACTACTCGCGATGTAGCGTTCTCGGAAAATCTACATTTGTCGCCAAGGCTGGGGAGAACCGCTAGGCATAGAAGGCCATAGCCTCAGTACATCGTCGGTAACTCTAAAAATCAATTCTTGAACAATTTCTTCGAGCTCTCCATCCACGTCGTGATCAGCAATGTGGTTTAGTAGCCTCCACACTTCCAATACCCCTTGATCTGCAGGGACAAGCATTGCGCAAGGAAGGCAGGTTTTCCACTGGGTTTAACGGTTGCTGTAGCCCTCCAGTTGTGGGCAGCGATTAAATCACTGTGCAGAATGCCGTACCTTTTGAGATGTGGTGCCCCAGCTTTTGGAGGACCAGCTGGATGCCAGTGTCGAAGAGCTCATGGAACATGGGAACGTACACCTGGAAGCACGATAACAAGGAGTTGCTGCGTTAAAGGAATATAGTTTTGAGTGAAGCATTCACGCAAAGTAGCAAAAGTCGTCCTGCCCGCGAGGTGAGGGGATAGCGAGCATGTAAACAGCATTGCTGCATACCTTCAGTAAGACGTCAAACAAACGGTGTAGATACTTGATGAGATCCACAGGATTTGCCACTGCTATGTGCATAGCGGTCCGTGGGTTCCCTTCTCCGAGAAGCTCTCGCGGCACAAGAAAGTCACCTGCGGGACGGGCAAAGATATCTTGAAGCCAAACAGATTTGGGGGCACTTTGTAGAGGGCTGCTGCTGAGGTGGAACTAGAGCGTACAACACGACTTAGTGGTTAGCGGTGTGCCGTTACCGGCTTAGGCACACCGCTAACCAGGTGCCGAAGCTGACCATTCTCGGCAGGCAGAACCCCGTTCAAGAGCTCGATTAAGAGGAGGTACAAGTAAGAACCTAGGCCCTTCACTGGTGCCATCAACACCGTGTACAGGCCAGAAGGGGCGCTACAGAGACAGACCACAGCATATCCGGCATTTGTGAAGGTTATGACGGCTTGTACGGCATTCATCTAATGGGTTCTCCTTTACATTCTTCCGTGTTCACCATGAATCGTAAGCTATGCTTGCAAGTGTGGTGACGTGGGTGACAGACGTGCGGACTCACCTTGTGGCGAACTTGATTTGGGACCATATTCTGTACAAGTTGCTGGGATCAAACATGGAAGAGCGAACCGTGTCTAAAGAGCGTTTTATAAATACAAGAAGCGGAAGCTCCCTCCACCAATCCCGCCTGAGTGACCCTCCAGCCTCGATTTCACCAAGCAACCGCTCTAGAACAGCCGTCTGCATAGTCAGGCTGTCAACCCACGGCTGCACTCCTGAAATCCAGACTGAGTTCTGGACCTGAGAAAATGCGGGGCAGCCAGCATTTTGAAACGGGTAGTGAAGAAGCACCACACATCCCAGAGGCGGCTCCCACCCAGCTGTATCTGCTGCGTAAAATTTACCCCAAGCTTCATCTGGAAGTGCACTGTAGAGAAAGGGGCTAAACAATATGCCTTACAAGCTTGATGTTTTCTGCTGCAGCCGGGCCGATGTAGAGACTAAAAGTATTCTTAAGGCTTGTGTTGAACACTCCAGCCCTTATTTGCGTCCAGAAGAATAGTAGGACGTTTGCAAGGTGATCAGGGATTGGAGTGCCTGTAATTTTGCTTAGAAGCTGGAAGCCGGCAGTGCTGACAGCGCCTGCCCCCATGGCAAGGAATCGAGTGGAGATACGCTTTAGAGATCCCATGTCCTTCATTGGCTTCACAGCACCAGGAACCTTTGGGGTGACTGGGGCACGGAAAAGTTCACTTTCTTCTTCTGAATAACAGTTGGAAAAGGGCAGTGGAAACACGTTGCAGGTTAAACATTCATCCAGGCTCTTGGTGATCCCATGTACTACCGTAGAGGGAATGGCGTATGCCTATCTGGTGCTTGCCTGTTGGAGTCACGGAGGTGTCGATCCTGTCAAGAGAGGCGGAAAGGGCATCGAAGGCGAAAAGAAATCGTTCTTTCTTCTTCCGAGGCCGCGCAATAACCTGTGTGGCTTTCTTGACAAGACCAAGAGCCTGATCTATGAGCGGGGTTATTAGAGTTCCTAGTGTATTTTCTAATCGGCGAATGATGTCAATGATGCCTTCGATGCCAATCACTTCAGCGGAAATGAGTTGGTCTATGTATTTCTGGGTGAGCTGAGAGTATTGGTGACGAAGGCGTTCTTCTGTGTTTGCGGCACAACAGCGTACAAAGAGACAGCCACCATTTGAAGTATAGCTATCCTGGGAAGCAGGAAGCGCTCAATTCACGAAGACGAATGGTTCCGTGCAATAGGAGCTCACCATGTTCTCTAACTTCACTCCCATCTACTTCGAGTAGCGAAAATACATCCAGAAGCACTTCCCCTCTTGGAACCCTCCCTGGATTTTGGACTTGGTACAAATGGGATATTTGGTCGGCCAGAGTTTCCGAAAGTTTCCCGAAGACTCTCTCTTTATCTGAAATCGGCGAGGGGCATCAAAACGCACGCCGGCATGGTCGGCACTGAGTTTTGTAGAGGCCTGGGTTGTGCCAGTGGATGCATGGGAGGTATTGCCTTGCTTACCGCTGTCGCTACTGAATGACAGATCACTAACTTCCACAAGTTCTTGGAGGATTATAGGTTGCAATGTGCTTTTGATCTTTTGAGCGGGGAGTTTATTCCCCAGTTCTTGTCGCATCAAGGATCCAATTACTTCAGTGAGCTTTAACATTATCTTATCTGTCCATGTGGCATTCAGACTACTTTGAGGAAGAACTGAATCCCTGGACTGAAGGCTTTTCCTATATCCGTCAACTGAAAGCACACCCCGGCCACATAGCTGCTTTATTGTGACCGGAGAGTAACTACTCTACCAATTTGGTTAAAGGGTTGCTGTGTATTTTGGACTCACGGGCATTTTGTTGTGCAGCAAAATCGTCCAGCCGGCGGGCGATCGTTGTGCTGTAGTCTTCCCACAACTTTAGTGCCTTTTCTGAGCATCACATCAGCCAGGCGATGAACTAGTTTGGGAGAAATTCTGCTACACGAATGCTTCGTTTGCGTATACCGGTTTTACGAAAAAGCAGTTGCGTACCCTTGGAAGTGGACGACAGTAAAGTGGTGAGGGCTCCTGAGAGTACAATCAGCACTTCAGACTATTAACAATGAACTTCACAACACCCTTTCGTAAGTTTCGCATGATGCCGGTATATATTGCATCTACAACTCGTGACTGCACAACGCATCTGCCACATTCCCCAAGCAGGACATCCTTCTAACGCACTCCTGGGAATAACACTTTCTCCGACGAAGTTAAGAAAGTTGCTTAACGTGGGTTGAGCTTCCTCGTTAACTGAGCTTTGGAAGGTTCTCTGGTCCACTGCATCAGTGATAGAGGGCAGTAACAATGATGCGCCGGACGCAGGAACGTAGTCATTTATTGCCTTTTGTCCCAGCTCCCGCAAATTGTCGGCCTTGATGGAATTGACTACAAACGAAGAGCGAACATAGCAGTATAATGATTTAATTGGATTTCCATTCATATGCAAAAGGGTTGTGACCTTCATAAACCAGTGCACAATTATTTGGCAGGTGTGAAGTACGCTGAACTCTGGGCTTACTTGCTGCTAAGAGATCTGGGCGCTGTGGTAAGGTATTGATCTCTGTAAAGAATCCTGCCAGCCCCTGCTGATAGATCTTGTGAAGCATTCGCCAGAGGCTTCGGCCCCTCCACATTGCCTCCAGTGCGGCAATGCTTGCATTTCCCCAAGCGAACAGCATCTCCCTACGGATATCTGCAATGAATTAGGAGCGCAACGAACCAAGCCAAATGTAATCTGCCTTGCAAATTGGCGTGGTTACTAGTGGTGACGATGACGGAGAACGAGCACAAAGGCGGCATATCACCTGTAGGAGTGCTTGGGCTTATTCTGCTCTGGAGATTTGCTTGCAAGTCTGATGCAAGTTTTTGCACTCCCTGCACTGCCTCGTAGAACGAGTCTTTGTTCGCCCGGTGCTCAAACGTGGCCTGTAGAGACTCCTTTTGAGAGACCGATATTCTGTTGTAATTTTCGAGTATAGTTAAGACCTTTTTAAATTGGATTCGACTTATTTGGGAGCATTCCGTTCTGTGGAATTCTTTCAAGAACAAGACCAAGCTCATGTACAACTCCTTCTGCGGGTACGCTCTACCAAGTTGCCCTGAAGGACACAGCCAACAAATCACAATTTACTGATTACTGGGAGCATAATTCCTTTGTTCCATTATTTTCCGGATTTCAGAATGATTCCATCGTTCTATATTTTTGTGACTCAGGTAGCGTCTGTTTTTTTTTCCTTATTTCTGTTTATTGCATTCAAACCTGGAGTTGTTCCAAGGGCTTCACCATGCAGAGGGGCTGCAGAAACAACGCATCTTTCGTCCTCCTACACCAACTGAATCCAGCATCTACAGCTAAAACAGGGAGTTTGGCTTATAGTTTTCGATAAGCTAGCATCTACAACTAAAACAGGGAGTAAGGCTTAAAGTGTTCAACTAGCTGTGCTTTGTTACCCCAAAGCGGCATCAGATCTTCATATGTCCATTCCATTTCGCGCGTGACGAAGCTTCTGAGCGCGTAGGTATTGCCACAAGTTCCCATATATTCGTACACCTCAACGCTTGATGACTTTCGAACAAGTTCGCCTTCTTGGAACCCTGCATTTGCACCGACAGAATGATTTACGTACATAGAGGCTACGGTTATCACCCCTATTTGTCCCTGATTTCATCCAGAACTTGGTGCTGAAAGGCAACTAGTGAACAAGCCTTTTTTGTCGTTGATGATCCGTTCGGCTGTATCGATCACAATAGAAACTGTTGCGTACCGTTCAGCCTAAATAGAGGCTTGCGTGATAGAGCAGTTTCGCCAGAGTCCTTGCGGCGTAGCCTTGACACGCAGCCCACCGATCCAATGGGGGCGATATCGAGCAACTCGTAAGCCAAAAAGCCTTCAGAAGCCAAGACGGAGTCTCCTATGGTGAGTTTCTCAGCTGTAGCAGAGACACGACGAGTCAATGTGGATATTTAAGCTTGCAGGTCCGTACAAACCTCATACATGAATATAATTAGGCCGGCCCATATCACGACAACATCCATATATATTTGCTTGCAGAGATCGAAGGGCCTATGCTTGTTCGGTGGCAAGCCATACAAGTAAAAACATAACGACTACACCCAGTTGCAAACTAAAAGAATTTTGGATTGCTTACCAGCAAACAATGGCTCCGTCGTAGCTTCAGCAGACTGAGATTGGTTGGCGATTGCAGCGGGCCTCACAAATGTAATGCCACTGTCAATTTTTTCAACAACAACGAGGCTGCTGCCGCGCCAAGCTTTGTCGCCAGCGCGTATCGGCGTATCTGCAGGGGAAAATGAGAGAGAAGTACGAGATTTGCTAGCGGGCGTTATATCAGTTGTAAATACCAGTAGTTTCGGCACGATGAGTGACACCAGCTGCTCACTGTGGGAGAGAGCCTTCATGACCTCCCGGATAAAGTAATTTCGTTGAGCCTGGCATTCCGCGTTGCTGCCGGATTGGTTGAGAACGCCATCCACGTGCCGTGTGACGACATTACGCCATCTCGCAGGTGATTCAGGATCAAGTTCAGGCATCGCCTGGCTCCACACTGCGCGAAGAAGTGCTACACTCGTTTGAGATCCAGGGAGACACTCTGAACACGAAAAAGACAAAATACGTAAGACTACAAATGGGAGTGAATAATTGTGTCGCACGCACCAGCTGCCGTCCACTGTAAGAAAACTCGGCCTTGTCGGGAGTCAGCTTGCCTCCTGGTTCGTCGAATCTGCGAATCTCTCCGGAAATGGCCTCTTCTACATAGAGAACTCCTTCAGACACTCTTACGGCAACAAGAGACCAGTTTGGTCTTTTCTGCCCTCCGGATTTCTCCATTCGCTCAGATATGGTGCCGAAGAGAGCGTCGCCACTCGGTGTGACAAGAATAGAATAAGGGGTTTGGCCGGATTGAAAACGAAGGAAGCCAACAGGAACTGAACGCAACATAAGCGGAGGGTATATCTTATGTAAGTTTGGCAATTAATGGCAGATACACTGCTGAGTGCAGCAATGCACAATGCAATTCCGTTTTGAAGATTTTGCAAACCGGTAGTTCAAGCCCTACCAGCATAGGCATCACACCCCTCCACCGGTGGTGGCAAGAAGGAAGCAACTTCAGCGAAGTTTGCGTCATCCAGAAACAGTTGCACTGCCTATATGAAGCATCACACAGGGAGCAGTGTATCAAATTCGGATATGCTATCAACAATATTGTGGCCTGCACAGGGCAGCAGTGTAATCCCAAATATGGGTCAGTATTACCTGTTGAATGGTTTTCTCGCCGCTTCCCAATCCTAGCGTCTTAAGTCCCCATCGAAGATTCTTAAGTGTGTCGCATTGTAGCTCAAACGTGCCTGCAGGATCGCTCTGCAGCGAAACTGTTTGGCGCAGAAGCAGTCCAAGTAGAGGCCATGCGGTCTCCTGATGCGCAACACAAAAGTTTGTCGGCAATGCAAGAAATTTGTGGACTTGAAAAGGCAATAGGTGATCAAATCCGTGCATACGTAAGTAGGATCAATATCAACGAACTTTTAATGCCTCTTCGGCTTTTCCTTCCTCCAGGATAAATTTAATAAGCGCGTTAGCAAATGACACCCCTCTGGAGAATATTTGGATGAGGAACAACCCCGTGAAAAGCAAAATGGTCTTCTCTTGCCTAAAAGCGCTTCGATCCTGTATATGGCTATCTGGGAAAGTCGGAACAACAGGACAACAGAGGGAACACAGTAGAGGTGTGAGCCACGCCCTGGCGCTGACCACAAGAAACTAATCGCAAACAGAAATGCGTGGAGTGAAGGTCCGATTTCGTCCGATTGATGACTTGCCGTTGTAACCAAAGGGAAAGTATCCCTGAATTAGCTGAACGTGAGCCCCAGGGATTATCTCCTTTGCATGACGCGTGGGTTGTGGGGGTCGGAATGGACATTGCTGCTGCATCCGAATATCAAGGAATTCTTCTCGCTGCCTGTGCTGGAACGTCCCTTCCCAAACGGCAAAAGGACGGTGTAGGGCAGCGAATAAGTCATCGACCTCTTCATCAACTTCTTTAAAGTCAGCTGCTTGACGGCGATACTCTTCTGGACTTGTTGAAACAAATCGCGGAGAAAACCGTGAATAGAGCGTCGGAATGAATCGTTTTCGAATTTCTTGGATGACATCATCTACCTGAGCAGTGCAAATTGCATGAAGGCCCCCAAAGGAGAATGGACTCCTATAACCTGAAGTTTGCGTTGCTCACTGCAAGCTTGTAGCTTGCTTGCGATGCTATATTGCAGTGGTTGTCCCATTCTGGCTTGTATTTCATGTCTGCAGGCTCACCTGTACGTGTGTAGCGTTATTATGAGACTTCATTCGCATGAAAGCATTAGCAGCGGCATCCCGTTGCCTGCATTCCTCGGAATCAGCTGGTACGCTGGGCTGTAGGAGGTCTGCCGCATCAGGGAATTCATAGGTGCACGGAACAGGGACGTCGTTGTTCTGGAGGAAACTGAATAGCTTTTCCATGTTTTGCATACGGATATTTCCAGTAGTAACTGCTCTCCTTCTGATCAGGAGAGTGATATCACTCATTATCGTGGCCAAGATTATGATGGCGGACACCTTTGAACAAGGGACCGTACTTTCTTGCTCGTACGGGAGACGCAAGAGGGCGAAGAGTTTTCGGAACCTATTTTGAAATGTGCATATGCGGCTTATCCAGTATTCCCCTAAAGGGGTGGCGTAAAGGGCGTTGGTAAGAATAAACTGCTCATGTTGAGGGGTCATGGGTGCTTGCCCTGCTTCCGAAAATCGTTTCACCATGGACTTGAGCTCATTCGCCTTTAGCCACCAAGCTGCGCAACGGCTGCCACACGTTCTGGCTCTAAAGTGCTGCTTAACGCCAGAAATCGCTGCTTCCTCCCTTTCTTTCCGAAGTGAGTAGGCTGTGTATGCCGTTTTGGAGACTATCTGTTCAGTCTGTTGGAAAAATGGCAGTTGTCCAGAGCTGGTTGAACTAGGTTCGCTGCCGCTCGATGCACCCTGAGATAAAGTCGCATACGACGCACTTTCCACTTGAATATCATTCCGAATGTAATAGGAGCTGCAAATGGCATCATTCCGCTCGTTATTGAGCAGTACCTATATGAGTTTAACCTTCGCCACGAGGTGTGTGTTGGCCACAGAGCGAAACTTACAGGGAAAAATGCATTGAAGTTATTGAATGATGTGAAACACCTGTTTGGGACGGTAGTAGTTTTTTCGCGGCTTCTTCTCACCAGCGCTAAGGCCCTAGACAAACGACTTGGAGAACTGGGGTTCAAAAACTTCCGATCAAGCGATAGGCTTACTTCGTCTGGAAGATCCCAGCAGTAGCTTGCAAGCTCATTGATTGTGCGCTGAGTCCAAAACCTTTCCTCCACTGACTTGACGATCTGCTGGCTTGAGATAATGCTGAGGTATTCGGCGTGCAGCCCGTTGAGGAACAGCCACAGCCACGGACCTGTCCACGCGGATGTTGCTAGTTCTGAACGCCAGAGCACTCAGGGATAATACTTACTTCACCAGGTGAGTAGACACAGCTTCGCTTCACACTATATAGTACAAGCATAGTGCATAGATTGACTATGTTTACTGTTCCTGCCCCTCATACCTGGAATAGCATAGTGTACCACAACGGGTAAGTCACGTTCGTCTCTGATGACGCAGGCAACGCCTGTGTAGCAGTCTTGAACAATGCTCTGTTCGACTTCAAAGTCCGTCAGGTAATCGGTATTCAGCTCGACAACAGTACTGTAAGCGGCTTTTGGGTCGGCCAGAGTCCATGTACCCTCTGGGAGCTTGTTGCCTTGGAAAGCGAATTGGCCAATGGTTATTGGTGTTGTTTCTTCCGGATGCAATTCAAAATCAAAGGCGTGCCTATCTGTGACTTTGCAAACCCCCGTAGTTATATCCTTTGCAGCAATTTTATATTGCCGGCGTTGTAAGTACTGGTGGGAAATTTGGTCTCCGTCCTCGAACCCTGTAGCAACCACGCGGCTTGAAGAAGCAACTTGTTCCTTACCTACTAGCATGCCTCATACAATATAAAGTTCCAAACTTTACAGCCAAAGCTAGTGCCTTTCAGTCACTTACTTCGGACTATGTGAAGACTAGCATCGGTGGCGAGCTGGAAACGGTTGGCATCTTCAAGGAGAAACGTGCAGCGATCTAGGCGCTCAACCATTTTGTAAATGCCGCTGTGCTGGTTGTCTTCTTCGGGAGGGATGCGCACTAAATGACCCTTGGGCACGCCTGCAACAAGAAAATAAGATAGCCAAAACGTGCCACTTTAACCATCCTAGCATTCTCTTTGTGGTGTAAATATACTAGCTTGAAGCCGCGCAGAAAAGATCTGCATTTGTCGCACTTGCAGTAAGAAGGAATCGTTTGACTTCTTCGAGATCAGGAACGGGAGCCTCAAGATCTTTCTTCTCATAGTAATCTACTAAGGCTTCGTACTGTGCGTATGCTCTCCCATAGAATGAGCCAGGCCTGCACCGTTTGCTCCGTGAGTTGCCTTGAAGTCGCTCCAACAGCCAGTGCTCGAATTCATGTGCGATCTGCTGTGAGCCAGAGTCAATTAGTTGTTGAAGGAAGGCGCCTGGGCTCTCAATGTAGAGCGTTCGCTTGTCTGTAATACACACACCAGGTTCCAGAATCTAACTACCAAATAGTACCGCTGGCACACGTTCAAGAGGATGCGCAGTGCACACTGGAGCTGAAGTGCATCCATTTAGATGTAAGCCCTATTTCGCGAAATATGCTCAACTACCAACAGCGTTACTAACATGCGTAGTCAAAGAAAGTTTCCTGCATCCTTCTCAACACATGATCGACGCCCGCTGCCACGCTTAACTCCTTCCCCACCGCCGATGCTAACGTTGCCAGTTCTCCAAAGTCTTGCACGTACTGTTTTACTACCATATGCTCTTGATTTACCACATCTAGGTCCAAAACTTCCCACCGAACATTCTCAGCGGACTCAGTGCAGTTGAGAATGACCGTCCAAGATTCCTCTGCAACAAGAATACAACAGCACAGCCTGGCAGCTTCTTACCGCAACAACTAGTGGGGGGGCAACTGAGCTGTAACTTGTGTTTAGGATTCTTACTGAATGGCTTTCCGTCGACGCCGTCTGCAAACATCGGACACGAGAAAACGAAGTGTGCAACAATATTCTGCATTTATCCAGCTAGATGGAGTTAAAGACTCAACTTATAAGTGTGTGTGCGCTTGATCAAGGGCACATACACTGCATAGAAGCTACTATACACAAAATAGGTGTTACCACAGCAAACAAGAGACAGGCATGATGCTTTAAGATGCAATAGCTCACGTAGCCTCAGCATTTCCTCGAGGTTCCTGCGGCTTGGATTATGCCATTCGGAGATGTCCTGTTGAATATGCAGGTCTCTTGCTTCTGGGTAAGCTGATCGTAAGAGCTTCTTGGTGAGAAACCACTCTCTAAGGAAATTAATGGTTCCTTGCATGCCTCCAGCCGTCGTTAGCTGGAAGCTTTCCCCATTACTGAAGCGTTCAAGGATCGTATCCACGACATTCTGTGGAAATAGAAGCCGGAGTATGTGGGACAGCGTTGTTCGGGTTCGGGGACTAAGCCTGTCTCTCGCGTATGAAACTTCCACTCTATTTGCAGGCAGTCCCTCCCAAGGAGTGCCTTCGCGCTTCACCCCCTTTTCGTCCTCTTGGAAATAATTCAAATACGGCTTCATTTGCTTCGCAGCCTCGCACTGAAAAGCATCGATTCGTTGCAGCATATGTAGGGGCCTCCCCACAAGTTTGACGACTTTGCCTTTGGCCTGCAATATTATTGTTAAGAACTCGGGTGTCTCCTTAAAAGCCTTGATCTTCATAGATATCTTGGGACCGTGGGATTTCTGGTCACATAAAACAGTACTCCAGCGTATCCGCACATCGAATAAGCGCCTTTAAAAAATTTTAAGAAACGTACTCTAGACCGGCAAAATGTGATGCCACCTCCATATGTCTACAGATATTTACCTTGAGCCGGCGGATGAGACGACCCCAAGCTTGTCGGGCTAAAGTAATGAGGGTCAAGAATGGAGACAGGAGCTCCTATAGTGCAACAGACACACCGGGAAATGAATAGGTTATGTGTGACATTTGGATGAAGGGGCTGAGCCGGCTACACCTGTGCATTGAGGATTTTCCGAGAACCAGCATCCATATCTACAGCTCACCTTCGTCCTCGTCACCATACCCCTCCAAATTCCGGCGAAAAGGCCGGCCGGTTGAGAAGAGACAAGCCGCTCTTTCCCTGCATATCCAAATGGTGATCGCATCGGGCGTACTGTCCTAGGGAAGGAGTGCAGAATTTCCGCAGTTTTACGGTTCGGCGGTTCGCGTAGCTCGAATTCCACTGGCACGGCCACATCGCTGACTGACAGAATTAACCTGTTCCCTGCAGAAACCACGAGCGCATGACTCAGATCGCTTCAACCATCTCTGCGTGTACCTCCTAGCATTACTCAGTAACATTTATACAAGTAGACCACTCAGCAAAGTGGTCGTCCAGCGCAGTTGGCACACAAAACTGCTTACCCTGTAACGAGGTGAAGTAGAGAGGCAGTTTACTGCAGTCGCTTTCCCTCCCCTTGATAAAGCATTGGTTGACTAGTTCCCACGTTAAGAAGGACTCTGGCAGATTGACACGGTCTAGCATAGCCTTCAAGCGCGGGCTTCCCGTGGACTGCTCGCCCAACCAAAGCACATCAGTGGGTGAAGCTGTAAGCTAAAACGAAGGAGCCGCACTGAGGCGAGAGTCTCCTTTAGTTGTGAAGTGGTTGCAAGGGTTATTCGTAAGCAGCCTCACCTGCAAACGAGCAACGAACTGGCTCATGCAACTGGATTTTCCTGGTTGAATGACAGGCTCATCTATCCCCCTTTGAAGAAAGGATATTTGAGCTGCTTGCTGCAGGAAGAAGAGGTACATCTGCTTCATTCTGTCAGCATTTCTCCAGTTTAGCCCATGTGAAGAGTACATATCGTCTGAAAGGCAACAGGTTGTGGGAACAATTTGTAGCGCGAAGGAGAATAAGAACATACTCAATAAACACAGGTAAGCGAAATCTCCTAGTTACAGCGGCTTTGGTTCGGAATATAAGATACCTTTTGCTTCCCAGTTGCTCAGAGCGCCGATCAAAGGCTGCCAGTCAGTTGCGACAAGTGCTCTGTAGTCCACATCTCGGTTTACCCACTCCAACAGGTTAGGCAGCTTGTGGGCCCGGTCTTTTAGCGTCGAAATTACCAAGTCCTAGAACAGAACACAATACCCGTCAGACCCCACTGTATCCGAAAACTTCCGTTTGCCACATTGGGGATAATTAATCTTGCATGTGTCACAGGGTTGATTACGAGAGTCATCATCGCCTCACCTGAGCTTTGACGCCCATTCCCACCATAAGAGGCTGCATCTGGTGACTAATTACTGAATCCCAATGGCTCGTGCTCTGGCCAAGCAATATTGGGAGAGCAATTGATTGCAAGGACCGCAAAATTCTGTTGTAATAGGTGCCAGATCTTCGAAGCTCTGTGAGAACAAGCAAGCAGTATTTTTACACTGTCCTACCAAGGGAAAACGCAGGGGCAGCAACGGCTGGTGTGGGATTACCGTACACAAAATGATTACCTGAAGTAAATACATGAACGGGCGTCTCCATATGGTGAGCCACAAAAACGAAGGGATGTTTTGCCTTGAAGCTGTCCATGCTTATGTCGACCGTAGAGAAATCAATGAGTTGGATACCTGACGGCTCCGTAGGCACCAGGGCTTGGTCGATTATGTCTCCCACGTTCTGGGGGTCAAGAATGTCCCTTACAACCATAACCATCTGCAAATTTAAAAAGAAACACAAGTATGCTCCCCGTATAGGTAAAACAAGACTACTAGATGCACGATGGACACTGCTATGTGGGAGCACAGCAAAACCTACCGCTTTTTTGACGGACTCCAGGTATATGCTCCCCGTATAGGCAAAACAAAATTACTAGATGCACGATGGACACTGCTATGTGGGAGCACAGCAAAACCTACCGCTTTTTTGACGGACTCGAGGACTGTTGAGTGAGTGTAGCTGTCGACGTTTTGCTTCTCTTTTCGTATAAATGCAGACAGGCTTTGTTCCACTGTATCCGGTAGGCGTAGGTCCGACACGAGTCTAGCATACATGTTGTGCTTCCAGCTGTCCAAGAAGAGGCTTGTCAACGTTGTAACAAGAAGGTTCGCAAGCCCTGCTCACAACAGTTGCAAGTGGCACAACTGAACACAACAGTTTCTCTGCGCAAGCAAGGCACACTACAGCGCTTCCTGACGTTCCCCGAGGCCACACATTCCTGACTGCCCTCCACCGTTCACTCGACGAACCTGCAACTTGGTCAACTTTGCTAAAGAGGAATCCAAGGCCATAGGCAACGGCGCAAGCTTTGAACAATGAGTAAAGCTTGTAGTAGGACGACAAAACCAGAAATAAATTTCTGAGAGTAGACTTGGTGATGAACGTTCTCAAAGTCGTCAAGAGAAGACCCAAAGCACGGATTTCCTTGCTCTTGAGGGCGGTGTTCCGCACAACCAGAGGTATCTCGGCTAAACACAAAATAGAGGCAGCATGGAGTGTGGGCCGAAGGAGAAAATAGCAAAAACATTACTGACGGCGTACAATAGACCTCAGTCCTGCTACTAGTGTCTAAATAGACTGGAGGAACCAAAATATGTGAGGCTCATTCAGTATACTGCACCGCTTGCTATGTTTTTATGGAAGCCGAATTTATCGCTTACCATTTTGCAAAATAGGGTCGATGTAGTGA
>CAJFCX010000195.1:0-30260 GCA_904066255.1 Eimeria sp. OTU-X | reverse complement strand
GGGGGGGGGGGGGGGGGGGGGGGGGGGGGGGGGGGGGGGGGGGGGGGGGGGGGGGGGGGGGGGGGGGGGGGGGGGGGGGGGGGGGGGGGGGGGGGGGGTGTATATGTTTAATATACACCGGTAAATTCGTACACTCACTTGTTCCTTCTCAATAAATGGGGCTATGCGTGTTCAATTGGGCCACAATTGTACCTCTTTTCCTCCTATTAATCTTGGATTGTGTTTAGTGGATAACGAAGGAAAGAAACTCTACACAACAACTGCATGTGGACCTGCAGACGAGTGTACGAAGCTGTTGAGGTGTGGCTGGCTCCAGCCAAAAGTGGCAGCGATGCTCGCAGGCAAAAATTGAGGCAGCATCTTGTTTTTGAGGGAGCGCATTTGATGCAGTAGGCAACACAATGTATACCGCACACCAAAAGTATGCATAGAGAACCTAGCATGCATGCCCATATGCATACATAGTATGCAGAACAAATCCGTAGTACACTACATGTATATGCATATACATCATGTAATATCGATGTAAAATGTACATGTAGCAACTGCATCTGCGCTGCCACAGAAACGAGTAAGAAACATCTGCAGTACACCTAGGTTTAGGTCAATCTTTGACTGTTTCAGAAGTATTTTGGATGTTATTTTAGACGCCTATGAAGAACAGTAGAGTACTGACGAACTTATGCACAGACTTCTGCTGCCTGCACGAAGTCGTCAAGGGATTTGCCGAAGGCGTTGAGGATGCCAACAAGTTTTTTCATGTTTGTTTTCATCGCGAGCTCTCGAGCAGTGCGGTAGCCGACGCCGTAGGCAGGATCGTTGTCCCTTTCCATTTCCCCGAGTCTTCTGTTGACCACTTTTAACTCATACTCCGTCACGTACAAGTCGTATTCAGAACAACGATTGCAGTCATCGTCGTCTTCTTCGTCTTCCCCTAGCGGCAAAACAGCTTCTCCCGTAATCGCTTGCGTTGGTGCCATTGAAGACTCTTCCCCAGTCTTGCCTATGCGCCTTGTCTGTCCAGCTGGCCGCTCGCCTTCGGCTTCTGAGTCAAGAGCGCCTTCAGAAATGAGCCCTGCCGCCCCTCCTGCTTTCAAGGGAGGAGCAGGAGACGCCTGAGGCGTCGGTGCCGATGACTGAAAGGAGACCGCTTTCTTGGGTTTTTGTTCCGAGGCTTTGTTTTTTTTTGCGTTAGTATTCCCTTTGTCTTCGCTGCTCTGGAGGACCTGTAAATTGCGGATGGCTTGTAGGAAAGCATGAGTTTCTTTGAGGCCGTTGACCTCCTTGACTGCCGGTTTAGTCTGGGGTTGGATTCCTCTCTTTCGGAGGGCTGCCAGCAGTTTTTCTCTCTTCCTTTGGAGCTTTTCTACTCTCAGCTGCAACGCACAGGCTAAGATGCAGTTGCAGAGCCCTTCTTCAGCGGCCAAGTCGATCTTGAAGGACTCGCTGCCGTCGGACGCCAGCCAAATAAATGCGTGCAGCAACTCGTGCACCAGATGCCCTTCTAAGAGAGCCTCAGGCACTCCCCGCGATAGCAGAATTCTCTGGACAACATGAAAGGTCTTCTTGGGGCGCGACTGTCTGTTTGTGTTTGTTTCATTGTTGCTATCAGACTTCCTTTCGCCTGATTCCTCTTTCTTCTTTTCGCTTTCCTCTTCATAGTATGCAGCTGGAAACGTCAGGGCACGGGTTTCGCACCGTCCATACACGTTTGAGACGCCGGGGCCCTTGGCAAGTTGCATGTGCCAGACAGGGGTGACGTCGAAGGGCAACTGTGGCACTTCATCTGAGCTGTTGCTGCGCTTGCAAATGCCTTCTTTGCTTGCTTGGGGCTGCAGCAGCACGGCATTCTCCGCAACTGTCCTGGGGCTGAGTCGGACAGTGCACTCTGAGTTTTGCAGGTCGTCAGAGAGTCTGAGGACTTCTAGACAAGAACGCACTTCAGGTTGCGTGTGTGGGGCGACAAGGCGATGTGTGAACTCCAGATCAAACAAACGACGCAGCAACTGGCGGCCCTTTGTCACCATCGGTTGCAGCGCGCCTTCGTCCGCAACTGGTTTGATGAGGCGGCACTGCCCACAAGCACTCAATCCGCCAAAATTCAACAGAGGCGGAGAACAGCGCTGCTTGCCATCCGGTCCCACATACAGAAAAGGAACTGCCTTCTTACAACACGCATTGCACTGCGGCAGAGCTCGGCATCCCTCGCAGAACAATATTTTAGGCCAGGTGGATATGTAGTTCTTCGTTCGGCGTAGCACATTGTTGCAGTATGTACACCGAAACAAAGAATGCCCGGAGGTAAAACTCACCTCCTTCGTCTCCTCCACCTCCGCCCAGCCCACCAGACAGGGCTCGCGTTGTTGCGAACTTTGTGCAACTCCATCCAAAACCACAGACTCACCCACAGGGTAACGATGATGCCCCCCTAGTGCCCCGGCACCTGCATGTATGCCAGCTGCTGCGGTTGTAGCAGTGGTTGCTGCTGCAGCTTTGGCTGCGGCAGCGGCTAGCGCTTCTGGCGCATATGTAGTGCGGCGGGTATGGGCAAGCGGCTCCTCAGGAAGGGAGTATTGCAGTATTTCGTCCTGGTGAGGCAGTCGGGGGGCTGATGTTGTGCGCTGCAGCCGCTGCTCCGCTGCCTGCTGAGGACTCCACGCAACAAAAGAAGGATCCTGGCGAGAAGGGGGCACGAAGGTAAAAGACTGCTGACGAGAGGGAGAAGGCGAATTTGCAGAGACAGAAGAAATTGACGAACTAGAATTCGTACGGGAGCCCCACGGAGAACCCGCGGCAGAGGCAGGTAGAGAATTGCAGTCGCGGTTAGCTGAATAATACCCCAAACCAGAAGGACGACCAAAAGGGGGTCTAGTTGCTCCTCCAGGCATTTGTTTTATTCGCGTTTGCATGCTTGCCAGAAGCATTTGGTCAGATAAGGAGGGGCTAGAGGCGCGGAAGGGCGTAACAGCAGTGGGTCCTACTCTTCTTCCCCCCTGCTCCTCCGCCCCAGGGCGGAACTCCGAAGAATTCGTCTGACCCATCCCAGAAAGCAGCGAAAAATTTCAAATTGAACAAAACAGAGACAAAGTTTCAATGGTAAAACCTTTGCTTACAAACTCGTCGGCTATACCTTCAAGCTACACCTCCGTTCGAATTTCAGCCGACCGTTGCGAGTGCCGCAGCTCGAAACAAACTATAAACGAGAGGGAACCTGGGATTATATATGGATATTATGGATTTAATGTGTCTTATAAATGCACAGGTGTGAAGAAAAAAAACGAGGGAACGCTAATATTTGGCGCTCTTCCCCAATATTCTGTTACACCGTTCACCAGTGGGAGCGGACTGGCAGCCGCGGCCGCGAGTCGCCACGACGACGGCTTTAACAGCTGAAATGCCAAAAAACTTCTGCCAATATTAATTAATATAACTTGCGTTTCTGTCTCACTCAACTGTTTTGAAGGTATATCAGGCACCTCTTGAATGCACTTTGCCGCCGTTTGTTGCTCCAGGAGCCGTCGAACCAGACCGTCGCCGAGGTCGAAAACTCTACAGAGGAAACAGAGCCAACTCTACAACAACGTATCATGCAGCAAACAAAATCATTTCCCATCTAAGATTCAAACTACAGAAATACCCAAATTTAAGTCACGAATGTGGGGGGCATTTGATCTTCTGAAAAACTTCCGTCAGAACAAAAAATCGATTTTTGTCGGCGATGTGCAAATTCTGCTTTCTTTGCGCATGGCAGAGCGCATCACCGCTTAAATCAAAACAACATTTGGGTGGCAGTGTGCTCCACTAAGGTGAAGCAAACTGCGGGGAGAAGTGCAACAACGAGAAACTTTCGGTAGGAAAAGACTTAGATTGGATGAATGCAGTTGGGGCGAGCCGCTTTGTTGCGGAGCCGCTCACCGTACGATAAGCTTTTTGCTTATCGAGACGCCGTCGACAAGTAGTTGGTTAGCATAGCAGATGGTAAGCAACAGTAGCAGGTGCAACAACCAACAAACTCAATCCATACAAAAAACTATTTCCCTTCAGCCAAATCGAATTCGATAGGCAACGGGCAGAAGGGAGCAAATGGTTGTGTGGCTTGGGTCTATCCGTCGCTCCCAGCGAACATCCTTGATAACAAATAAAGCGTGAGGCGGATGCAACAGCTGCTGTCTTCACCTAAGTGAGCAACAGATAGGTGACGCACATGACAGCGTCAGCCACAAAAGGGGTATACACGTAGGCATCTGGGGAGACATCGGGACTATATTGTAAAACCTGCGTGAAGGCAGGAACTAAAAGCAAACTATCATCTGGACTGAAGCCAGTTAGCTCCGTTGCATAAACCAGCCGATAAAAAGTACAAACCTAAATTGGCCCTTCAACCCCCATTCCAGTGAAATGCCGCTCATGGAAATTTATGTCTGCTCCATTTTGTGGGGAGCTGTGGACGAAGGAAGCCACCGATGCCGGCATGTTTTAAGTAGACTTAGGTTGTACGACAGATTCATCCGATTTACAAACGAAGTACGACGGTCTACACACATAAGGCACAATAATGAAGATTACGGGAGAAGCTGGAGATAGGAGAATGCGGGGTGAAACAACATAAAACACTGTATGAACTGGTTGAAATAAGTGTATGTTGCTGCTCCCTTAGGAAGCAACAGCATCCACATATTCCAACAAACTGCTCAATTCTTTCGAGTAAAGAACACCTCTGCAGTCGTGACAAACCATAACACACGCTTTGTCACGATCCAACAGGGGATATTTGCCGTTTATACGCAAGCACACTTGAGCGTTTCGGTCGTCCTGAAGGATCCGCTTGATATTTTCCTGTAGTGCGTCTAAGCAGTGGCGCCTTTCGTTCGTAAGTTTGATGTCTACCCGGATTGGGATGGTCTATTCCATCAAACTTGTGTTATAATATTAAGTCATATGCTAGCTTGGTGTTTGCAGTTCGACTAAATATTCTGACTGACGTTACACGAGATTATAGGACCTTACGGCTCCCACTGGGTATGGTCAACTCCCTGAAAAAATGCAGTTCCACTTTTGAACTAAGGTTTGTTTTCTTACTTCATTTCGACTAGTCGTTAAGGTTTCCGCTGCCCGCTGCTGAGTCGGCCCACCACGCGTTGTGTTTGCTGGCACTCATTACTGCACACAAAGGCACCGGCTTCCCGTCCTCTCAATGAATGAACTCTTGTTTCTCTTTCACACGTTTGCGGATTTAATTGCTGTTTGGAGCGGAAATACATAGAATACTACAGAGAAGTCGAAAGTGTTCGCTTCTCCCCACTTGGGGCCCCACGGGTTGCGAAAGCATCGACAGCAGCGAGTAGCACAAGGCTGTGGCGTTGTGGGGCCGCACTGCCATAAAGACATTAAATACATTAGCAATATATATAGTTCCTGTCACCTAGGGCTTCACATGCAATACAACCAAATGCTTCCCAAGTTCCTTTTGACTCATGGCGCCGTCGATGTAGCCGCTCGCCGGTTGCTGGACGCCTGTAACAGGCCTCGGCAGGTGGTTGTTGGCCGGCGGTGTGTCTTTAGCCGTCTGGCCTTCTGCAATTGCGTTCACTTGAGGAGTTTGTTTAATTCAGAATGCGGAGGGGGGAAACCGGGGGCGCCGGTGTGGCCGCCTGTGCCGCTTACTGTGCAAACCTCAGTACTTCCATCTCCTTCCAGGGCACGGCTGCATTTTTCAGCCAACTCCACAGAGTCTTCGCCTCTTAACGAGACACATGCAGTGTCCGTGGATAGCCCGGAGATGAGAGGAAGCACCGCAAAGGGTGCGCAGAGAGAGGGAGGCCAGCATGTGAAGCCGCGGAGAGCGCAGGCGACGGGTTGCCAGCAGCCCCAACCTGCGTCCTCCTCTGCCTGTGGCCTCAGCTATTCCAAGTTCGTGAGAAAATGTTCTGACTGGCTGACAGATCGACAGCTGGAACGTGTGGCCGTTCGCCTTAAGGCGTACAAGTGCCTTAAGAAGGCGCCAAGGCCTCACAACAAGCTAGCCGCTGTTCGCGACATCGGGAAGATCGTCCCCAGTGCGTCTTAGGATCATGTACAAGGAATTCATTTAGCCGCTTGCGTGATATAGATCGGCCCCAGCATTTTTCCAACTCCTCTCAGTTTTGGCCTAGGCATTGCTTGACATTGTTCGATTCAGTTGAGGGCTGCGCTCATGGAGGAAGGCTAAGCGGGAGCGCTGAACCGAACGTATGATCAGCTGTTTGTTTCTGCCTTTAGAGGAGCACCGAGGAGAGTTGATGGAACTTCTCGCAGAGAGTCTGGACCTTGTAGACCCTCACCACTTCTTGCGCTTGTCGAAGGCTTCCTCAGACCGCATGGCCACCGTACGCCCAGCGTAGCCGCCCCGTGCAGTACTTTTTCAACAGAGAACGAAACAGAGATTGTAGAGAAGCTTATACTAGCAAAGGATATTCTCGGGTTTGGGGGAGTTGGCATTCCCCTGCCTCTGAATGCTGCCCGTTGTCCTCGATATGCGCGCAATTTGTATTTTGTGTGCTGGCTCCAGCAGGACGAAGTGGGCGATGGGATGCCTCAGTCCATCATGGGCGACTACACAGTGGGTGCGGAGCTCCTCCGTTCTCAAGAACATCGCCGAACCAAGTTTTCACAGCGCACTTCTTCATCAGCTGAGGCGAAATGGGAGAACCATTTGCACTCCCCAGACCCTCTGGCAGACGATTCTCAACTTCACCAGCGGGAGATAGCCATGCGACCCCCAACCCCAACACGCCTGACAGAGGCAAGCGAAGACCCATCTAAGCGAAACCAGTTCAAACGTCGTACACGGATGGAAACACTTCCAGCGACCATAGACGGGACGCCGTTGCCCCCACACTCGTCTACTGCTGCATCACTTGCTTTGGAGTGCGAACTCAGAAGCGAATTGGAGAATTTGTAGTGGACTGGCACGATCATTCCATTCCCGAAACGGGCAGCAGATCCAAGAATCTTGTCTTCCTGTCAAATCTCCCCCATGCTCCCCGACATATTCTCACGGACGTTCTCTGCAGGGTACTGTAACGGTATTGTTTTGCCTGCTCCCTTTTGCAGGAGAGGACATGCCCTTGGAAGAAATGAATTGTTGTCTGTAAATTTTGGGCATCTGCGCTGCAGGCGTTTTCCGGCTGTGGGAAAATCAAGAGGCTGGAAATATTTGATGACCGCCTGCGGACTTTAGATCAAACGGAGGATGTGAGTCTCCGAGCTATCGTCCCTTTGGCTTCTGAGGATAGTCCCAAAACATAGCTAGGCAACAAACAAGAACTCGCCTGCATATGCCTTGATTGCGTTTGTTCAGAATACCCTGCAAGCCAAAGGGGAACAAGCCATTAGAGACAAATTAGAGAGACGGTTTTCCCCGATTTTTGCACTAGCCGGTAAGCGTATATCGGTCTGCGGTTTGAACAGTGTTATGCTGGTCTTCAGGGGGGCGGACTCTTGCATGTTGATCTACGTTACATTCGTTCGTATGTACCCATGTTGTTTACCTCCGTTGCCACTGCCCTACAGAATTCAGCTCAACTCAAGAAAAACAGAATGCATGCAGCACCTATCTTCGCACGTTCGGGGTGCCATGCATCGACCGGCTGGTGTATCCCGAGGACGCCGCAGTCAAGACAACGCTGATTGCAACGAACTTGCCATTCATCCTTACGCCGGATGGTAGGGGGATACGCTGCACTAATGCTGCAAATTACGTGAACCTGAATAAATAATAACTTGTACGCGGCTAGACGTGCGAATCTGTCATTGTGGTGTCTTTGTTCGCAGAAGTTGCCCGCATACTATCGTTTGCACTAGTCCGTGATACAGTGGCTCCTGTTGAGTATCCAGGAGTTTGCCGCATCCGAATGACGAACCCGAAGCTGTTCGGGTATGAACAACTTTTTGTCGAGGCCCGTTCAGATGCAGCGGAGCCCTTCTTTTTGTTGCCACTGCACAAGAAAGCGCACAACAATGAGGCTGTTGCCCATAACCCATGTGTGGACTATAGCAATTTCACAGATAATAAGTTTTCGTCCAACGGAAGCGCAAGGACAAGTAATGTGTCTGTGTGGAAAACCAATTTTGACTGCTGCGCAATCGGCGGCTTCTCCACTTCTCCCAGAAGCCCAGTCATGGACAGTTGTAAACGGGTTCTACTATACAGTTCGCCGGAGGCCCATGGTAACCAGAGCTACTGTGAACCATGCAACATTGTGTCGCCCAGAGCTGACGAGAGTATCTTCATTCCACGGCTGCGGACAGAGGTGCTTTCGACATCCCCCTTGCCAGTCTTATTCCTAAGGAAATTAGTTGAAGCTAAACTGGCCGTTGCATGATATACTGTGTCATCTCCGCATCTACTTTTTTCAGCGGTTTTTACCGTTCAGGAAGAAACGCGAGACCACCAGAACGCTGGCAGACGTCCTGGTTCCTCTGGGAAAACATTTGACCTTGGTCGCCATATTGTAAAGAAGTGCGTTTCCTACACGTTCCTACTACTGCTACTGTCCATTGAGGCTGCTGAACTTCACATCACGGTCGTGCCTTGATCATCTCCTGCGCGTCAGTGTGTGGGCTGTTTCGATGCAGGGTTTTGACGAACCGACTAGTCCTGAACAACGACGGCCTATTTGTTCTGCGTTTTGCTTCTTTCGAGGCGGCGGAAGCGGCAGTACGACGGTGCAGAGGAGCCGTTATATACGATTCGAAGGCTTTATTGCTCTTCTCCCCTCGACGATGCGTTTTTCACAACGGTAACTTCCCTAGCTTCTCAACTACCCAGGACTATGTTCAGTGTAATTCCTCGTTCGTGAACACAATACTATGCGCTGTGTGACTGTATTCGTAGGGCAACTTGTAGATTTTGTGATACCGGAGGGCAACTTTGCTGCGGAATCTAAGCATTTCGTTGCAAGAGGATAGTGCATGCTCAGATATTTGTGTTCTAGAAGCTCAGGTATTTACGGACGCACAAGTGCACCGGTGCACTCTTAAAGGGAATCGCTCGGAGTCCTCTTCTTGTCGCAGCGAATGCTAGAAAACTAGCTTCGCCATCTGACAGCACGGTACACAACCAAAAAGCGAAGTAGTGGGATAGTACGTTAAGGGGGAGCCCCAAGCAGCAATAATTGTGCTCGAGTCCCAGGAAGCATTCTCGTGTTTGTCGATTAGAGGATCTGGGGGGTTCTTCCCCCAGCCAGGAACATTGGTATGAGAACGATCGACAAGAGGAAGAACACGCCTCCAATCGAGCCACACCAAAACAGAGAGACCTGAAAATCCGTTTTTGCGAACGGTTGATGAACGCACATAAGTTCTTTCCTTGGAGCCTACCGTGATAAACGTGGTCCACCAGGGTACCGGGGCGGTTACTTCGCAAGTTGTAGACATGTTTATCTGTCGTGATGCTGATGAATGGAACAGGCGATCCAACGAAAGTCAAGTAGGACTCACCATTACGGTTCCGGCAGCCATCCAAATAAACGCAAGAGCCAGAAGAGATATTTCAAACCACAGCTGACGGTGCAGGGATGGACAGACTGTTTACTAAATGAAAGTGGAGTGATAATCGGCGTACAGTTGCTGGGAAACCCAGTTGTTTCTTCATCCTGTCGGCCGCATAGGTTGCTGGTAAGCTCTGTGCTCATGTACTGCACTGTTGCCGTTTTTGTAGGGAGTTGACAAGCTTACGAGCATGATAGCCCCGACGAGCCAGAGATCTGAATTAGGCGAATTAAGGCGTGTTTGCGCAGTGCAGGTCAAGTATCCTACGCTTACTTAGTGGGACGTCACATGGTCGCATAAAGTTAGTGACGACAACTGCGGCGAAATACAGGGCCGTTGCCCCCGATACGGCGGTCAAAATTGTTGCCTGACAGATTATACAGGTGCAAACGATTATTGCACAACCTCGAACGGCGGTATTCGGCAAGTGTCCTCTCTGGGAACAGCCATTCCTCAGGCCCGTGACAGTCTTACCGCATCTGAAGGTGAAGGAAATGATCAATCAGTGTTGAAAGTGTAAGATCAAGGCAGCTTACATTTGAAGGTTTCGACTTTAGCCTTTGCTCCAGATGGATCCCTCATCTTCGTAAGTTTTGTAGAGGATCCAATGTTCGAGCAGAATAGAAACGCGCGATAAAGGAACCGTGCAAAAGTGAAGAAGGAAGTCGCGCTTAACTTAGCCAAATGTGACGAGTCGCCATGGAGCCGACGTACTGTGACTTTCAGGTGTCGGTACACCTGATGTGCCTCTCTCATTTATGCGAGGCGCTTTTTTCAGAATAATAAAGTTTTACGTTTGCCATCCTAACTAATTTTCTAACGGAGTATTTTTGCTGCAGCGAAGCTGTCACGCATCGTGTTCTAGTTGGTTCGTAGGCATTCAGCCTGAATACTCATAGGCGAATGGCTCCATGCCGCACAATACGTCCCTGTGCTTCCGAATTCTCACACGATATAAATGTGTAACACTTCTAACACGATATAAACGTTCTAGTCCCCCAAGGACGAGGTAACCCTGACGTGGGACTGCCTGTTCATAGCGTGATTTCATTACTATCAACTCTCCCCGTTCGAAAATAATGAAACGCTATTCTTGAAATGCACGGTAGAATACTTGCAAGAGATCTTGCAAGCAAGCTTGCACTGATGATGAGTACTTCGAAGCTACGGAGCCAAGAAGGGCCGTATAAAAATTTCCGCTGCAGAGGAAATCTGGCGGGAATTCGTCTGCTGCGTTGCGGCACATGCACGCAAAATAGACAAGTAATCCCAAACGTTTTGTTAGAAAAATTCCCGTGCACTAAGTTCTGACAGCTTGTTCACGTGTACTTATGGATGGGTTTGGTATGAAACATGCAAGATCAACAGCACTTCTGCGTCGCAAATACCTCCGTCCAAAGCGGGGATGCGCAAACTCCATTCTGTCTTGAGGAGTGACATTCGCGATCCTCCTGTGGGTTTGTCCATCTTCATCGCGGCCCTAATTCGAAGCAGGACGTTTGCAAACACGAATGCAACGACACGCTTGGAACCCTGGAGTGACTAATAACACCCCATAACACTTGAACTGGCTTCACGGGAACTAATAATCTGCTGCTACAAACGGAGGGAGTGCGCCTGTGCATCGTCCTTGTTCTGGTTTTCCAAGGAAAGGCAGCTATCATGCCACATATACTACATCGTTTGGCGATGCACATTAACGGGAGATTGAATAGGGTAGACACACGTGGCAAGAATGCCAAAGGCTCAGTGTTCGTGCTGAATTGCAAGGCACCACTATGGCAAGTTCACACCAAACGTAGTCATTCGATAAGACCCCTTTGGGAAATCACAGTAGTGCTGGAGTTTAAATGCTTATCGGAGGAAACAGCCACATGTGGTCTGAATACTTTGCATGGCCGACGAGAAGCGTCCAAGAGGAAGAGGCCTCTCCAATTCATCGAAATCAATATAGACTTCCTCCTCTTCCTTGAGTGTACGATCACCCAAGATTCTAGCATACAAATCATCTTGCTCCGGTGAACTGTTGTCAAGAGTCGGATATTCGAGATTATCAACATCCCACGAAAAGTCTGAAATATGCTTATTCCGTTTGCCCTTTGCCATGCGCTCTGCTATTACCCTCCGCTCTGACGGGTAACTCTGAGCTTTGCTCTTTCGAAGGAAACTCGGGGGATTCCTCCGCCTGGAGCGCAAACACAAAAATACCTCAGCCTACAGAGTAAGAAGAGAGCAAGGGCAGGAGAGTCCATACACGTCCTGTTGCAAACGACTTACAAGTTGCGCAGTGCTCGACGGCGATCCTCAGCTAGCGATATGTCAACGGTAAGAACATGATCTGCAGAGTATAAAGCAAGTAGAGAGGCAGGCAATTGCAAATGGATAACCTGTCTAGACCGAGTTGGTCGGGGACATGCATATTCCGCAGGGTCAAAATTAATGGTGAACGTTCCTTTGAAACGCACCCACGCATAGCGATACTGAGGCGTCCATGTTCTTGGAAGCATGCTCGAGGATTTGGCGCATTTGGTTGTCTTCCTCCATTGTTGCATCGCGGACAGCATCTTCCCCGTTGTTACCTTTTTGTTGATCTTTCAAGGCTTCTTCTTCGAGCTTGCATCTGCAGACGCATACGCAGAAGGTGTAATATGGGGGGCATGTGAAACAAACGCTTAGTCATGCAAAGAGTGCCAGTGAACGACGGTATTAAGAAAAGGAATGCCGCAGACCAAACCAGGAAGAGTTAGACGGCAACCAATGTTAACGAACAGTACTTCCTGGTCTCAGCGGCAAGCAAAGGAGTGCTGTGTTCGCCTATGCCTGTGCTTGCTTGTGCGGGGTAATTGACGAAGTGTTGGGCGTGCGTGCACTCCACCTGAGAGTTTTGATTTCCTCTTCAGCCTCTTCTCGAGCCCTCTGCATGAGTATGTCGCGCTCTCCTCTTGCACGTTCGACGATTCTCTTGGCCTGGTCCGTGGCTCTTTGAAGCAATTGCATGACTTCCACCTCCTGCTCCACACTCGACATGCCGGCCTGCTGGGTGGGGTGGTGCAGAATGTGCGGGAGATGGAGGTGGCGCAAGTGAAGAGGGAGGTGCAGAGAGTGATCAGCTGCACCGTCGTGGCCAGCTGCTGCTTGTGCTGTGTAGTTATGGTGGGCTGTGTGAAAGCGCTGGCGTAAGCCGTAGAATCCCCTCTTTGCATGATCCGCCTCAGCGGACACGGGGCCCTCGTTCGTCTGTTTCCCCCCGCTTGGTATTTTTCCCAGACGCCCATCTCCGTTTGACTGTGTCTGGTGGCCTTGGTCTCTCGCTGCTATTTTGCTACTATCGGACCGCATCTTCGGAATGACCTTGGTTGAGAGGCTCGAAATAGTTCGCCGGAAAAATGAAGGCCGCGGTTCCATTGCAGTCGTAGGAGAAGCCCCGTGAGCAGCGGCAGAGACCAGGATGACGCGGTTCGACGGCGTAGCGCCCTCAGTGGAGTCGCACTGTTGCTCATCTTTGTGTTCGCCATCCAAACTCAGGTGGTCCCTCGATACCTGCGCCGGGTTGGACGCCGCTGCAGCTGAATCCTGACTTGCATTTTGATTGGCCTTTGACCGGCCCCGTCTGAGCCAGAAAGGCATCTTTATAGAGAGAATAGGGCCTCAAATGTACGCGAACATCCGCCTACCCTTCGCGAACACCACACACAACGGCCATAGACCGGACCGCTTCCAGTTGTTGGGAGCTTGAGGAGCCCCTACGTTACATAATGCGCCTGATGTCCTGCAAAGAAACGAAAATGCATCTATATATCCAGAAAGAAAGAGAATGATGGGGTTAGGAAGCTGCTCCACGGGGCTCCTGAGCCGTATCTGGTCTGCACGTCCTCGCCTCAGCACAACAGCATTCGTACCTCGAGGGGGGCATTATTGAGCATACTAGCACAGCCCCCGGCTAACCATACTCAACACTTCACGAATATTATTATATAAGTTGTAAAAGCAGCCTCTTTTTTGTTAAGGCCAAAAATTCAGCTGTAGAACAGCTTCGGACCCACTCCCTATCATCATCACATGGGCTAACTAGACGGACAGACGGACGGCTTGTGGCTTCGGCAGGGCCACCACGTGGCACTCTTTTGCAGTATACAGCAAATATTCACAAGCTTCGTGATTACGCCTTGATGTGTTTGCTCTATATGTCTTCGTGGACGCATATCCGAAAGCATGGAACATCGTCCCAGTGCGCGCCACTGATGCCCAAAGAATAACGTCAGCTTCGGCACCCAGCCACCAAGTAGGGAGGCCGAACTGAGAGTGGCGTAATTAATTCAGTTGAATTCTTACACCAGGTTCTGCTTGTAGCTGTTAATTGCCTCTCAATGCTCTACCTCAGCTGAAAGGAACTTCTGTGGAAGTTAGCCGGATGTTTATTCTGCCCATGTAACTTGTACTTGGTTGTTTGAGGCTTTTTATTGTGCTCATGAGACCGTGGATAAATCGTAGCAACACCAGCGGACGTGGGCTCCAGAGCTCACCACCGCGGAGCAGTAGGAGCTGAACGGCTAGCAGTGGTAGGAGCTGAGCGGCTATCCCCTTGCAACTACTAAACGATGTTAACCCCTGCACTCTACTAGGAGAGGCCGCGGCGTGTAGCAGAAATAATGCATATTCCTTGGAAAACCAAGTGGTGTAACTCGCTCCCGTGGAGCCTTCTCTGTCGTTCAGTACCTGCAGTGCTCCGTGGCTAGCTGCAGCTAACTTCCCAGAATGTTCGGCAGCAGCAGCAACTTCTACTGAGCAATCTGACTACAGATTAAGATGGGCCATTAAAGAAGACCCTTGCATTTAAATGGAATCCTGCTGAATCTAACCTCCGCATACTGAAACTTCAGTTCACCAGTTAAGCGGTTATGCCCCTCAAATCATTCGTTCCTCTGAAGAGTTGTTATTGCGTGCTGAATTGCTGGGACACATCTGACACCTCATCTCCTTCTTTGACAAGCACAATAAACATGCCAAGCAGAATGGGCACGCTGCAGGAGGCAAATGTAACAGGGATCAACAGGCCAGGATGTGAAGCCGTTGTCAAGACAGAGACATAGACACCACTGCACCAGTACAGCCATATTAAGGGAAGTGTTACCTAAGTACTAGTGAGCCTTGCGCTAAGGGCAGCTACCTCATTCTATTCGATCTCCACATTCTAAGCGGTGCTGCGTGCATATAGTGTACCGGGTACACCTGACACTGTGAAATTTCCAGCGCTTGACGTATTTGCCTGAGTCGTTGCGGGTGGACCCAATGGAGAAAAAGGAGTCACATTCCAGCTGGCTATTTCTTTCGGGTATCTCCCTAAGTTCTGGCATGGCAAAACGGAGCCAGCGAACTTCGGAACGAAGGCTCAAAGAACGCAACAAGAAACACTAGCAGCATGGCCAAACGATAGCACAAACTAAAAAGGGCGATGTCTCCATTTTCCCCAAGGCTTTTACACTGCAGTTGTCTGGTAGGTGCGCTGGAATTCGTTTGTAAAGGAGTCTTGGCGGGACGGGCAGTTGATTTAATCTAAGAAGGAACCAAACATGTATCTTTCTGCTTCTGAACAGAAGTCGTCATACAGCAGGAAGTCTGTTGAAACATCTTTGTGTATTTCCACTTTAGTAAATCCCTCCTCCACTGTCGGTGGTTCCACATTTGCATAAAAAGTATTCACCACAACTTTGGGGACTTTTACCGAACGGTATCGTGACACAGACGACGAACTCGCCGAATTAGCCGCCTCACGGCCGCTGCTATTTCTTAAGGATGCTGCTAAGCTTCTGAAAATGCCCAAGTGCAAACAAACCTCTTTGGGCCACAAGAGAGCTATGCCCCGCACAGTGCAGTCTCCCCTGCCGTGCTTTTTTGCGAGTTGTATGAATATCTCTCGGTCTTCTTTGGTAGTGTTTTGTCTGTCTACAACAACACTTTTTCCTTCCCGAAGCAGCTGAGCACAAACCTCTACGCATTTGGACTTCACCTTCAGGTCGTCCTGTCGCACAACTGCGTGTTGCGGAAACAGCCGGTCCACGAGAGTGCTCTTCCCACTTCCAGGGGCTCCTATCAGAATAACTAGCTCCTGCGAGCTCTTCTGCTGCTGTTGTTTCTGGCATTCTTCAGCCTGCTTTGCTGTATCTTCATCTCCTTCCATGGCTTTAATGCGTCGTTGTTGTTGCAGGTCTCCAGCCTGCGTGGTGCTGCTGCTTAACAGTTCAATTGGGTCGAAGACCGGACTTGTAACACTAGTGCCCGATTTGTCTTTGCAGTTCTTCTTTCTGTCTGTGACCATCACCGGCTGCTGCGGTTCGTTTCCCACTGCTGCCCCGTGCAGTCTTCGGCTCAAAAGAGGCAAGTGCGGCGCTCCTTTGCCTCCGAAGAACTGCTCGGGTGTATAAAAATGCATTCCAACGTTCAACGCAAACTTGAGATCTGCAGCGCTATGATCGCCGGGGCGACCTGCGGCATCGCCAACAAAGAAGACCCGAGGGTAGTCGTCACACCCCAAAGCAGAGGCAGCTGGACAAGCAGCAGCAGCCTTAGTGGTGGTTGAAAAGGCAGCGAGCTTTGGCTGCTGCTGCTCCTGCAACAACGGCAGCAAATCTTTGAAGATGAAGGCAGCAGCTCCCGGCCGCGGTTTCCTGTAGATATCGTCGGCACAGCACAGACAAGCCGTAAGAGGAATCTGCAGCAGCCGCTGCACTGCGTCAACTTTCGCCGTCAACTCCGCGAGGGAAACATGGCCGAGAGAAACGCCCAGCTGGTTCGACAAAATAAATATTGAATACCCCTGCAGACCCCAAATACAAGCAAACAATTGATCATATGCCTTGATAAAAATTAAACAACAGCAGCAAGTCCCCTGTCCATCAATTCACCACACTCACACCGACCATGTTAGAAACGCACACAGATGACAGCGAATGCGACCTGCGCCAGGGAGGTTTTGTTTGCTGAGCTTTCAATATCTTACTCTGTCGTGCAGGCGACGGAGTTGGGTGCGTATTTGCTGTTCAAAGAGAAATTTCCAGTCGTTTGTGTCTACAGGGAATTTCTTGCCGCTGCTGGTGGTTATCAGCGTGCCATCTAGGTCAAAGATCGCAACGGGACTGCAGCTGCATCTGGCTTTACTGAGGCCCCAAGGCGCATCAGAAACACCATCAGAAGCCGAAGCAGGCGTTTTACTAAGACTGCAGCAGCTCGGGAGGTGGAAATACACCTGAGAGGCGTGCATGTTGTGCAGGCGGCAACATGCCTGCTCTCTCTGTGCATCCTTCCTCTGCAAACATGAGTCGTACAGACTAGCTGATGAGGCACCGTAATGACGCCACCAGAGAGAATTGCACCCCGCTGGGTGCCAGCAAGCAGACGACGGCTCTAGGACCGTCGGTGCTAGGGGTCTCTTTCTAGGCATCTTGTGGGGTACTGGCTACAGCGCTCTTCAACTGGCCATAACCCGCATGCAGGTTGAAATGCAGACAACGGCTGAGCTGATGCGACGAACAAGTGAAATACGTCTCCTCCCTGTGCACCGTTCAAAGCCGTAGCAGCCCCTTTGCAGCTGCGGAAGTAGGCACTTTCTTACGACGGGTGCCTTTGTTTTCCCATTGAAAAGACAGTCAATGATGCTTCCCAGCAGACCAAAACCAAGTGAGTGGCAAAAAGCGAGAAAGCATGGAGTCCATGGGATTCAACTTTGCGAAAAGACTGGGGACCTGAAGGACCGTGTCGGGAACCAGAAACTGGCGAAGGACAAAACTAAACAATATGTTGCCAGTCACCAACGTTTACGATTGTTTCCCTCTAGACTGAATATAATGTGTGTGTATTGTAAGTTTGAAGGACAAATAGGCAATGGAACTCTCCGTGTCTCTGTCGAGTGGCGGTAGCCAGTTCCCATGGTCTTCAGTCCATGGGTCTGTACATATTAAAAAGAGGGGAAGAAGAAAGTTTATCAAGTATTTAACCAACCAGAATTTGACAACATCTGCACCGGTATAGTTTGTATGCAAATACTAGTATGAAGTAGTGACGAAAATTCCTGCCTGGTTTACTGCCGTCACAAGGACCGCTCTGTGTTCACTCAACACTTTATATATATATATATATATATATATATATATATATATATATATATATATATATATATACTGTACGTTTTGTAGCCCCCAGACAAATCATTTCTTCTAATTGTCTGAACCCAGCAATGCTGTTGCCATACTATTGTACTCACTGAACGACGCTTGTTAGATGGGTGACGAGTAAACAACGATGTACAAGTCAGCGGCAGGTTAAAGCAATCAGCAGCATCATTGCTTTGCTAGTTCATCGGGCACTGCCTTCAACATAGCTGATAAGGGTTGATTGCACAGCAGTTGGGTTAACCCCACACAGCCGAAATATCCATGTGCTGCTTGACAACCCTAGCCAGCAATTATTCCACCTTGCCCAGTCGCTTTAAATAACCTTAGCCATACTTGTTCGCCAAGAACTGCAAAGACAGCGTCTCTAATTCATAAAATCTGTCAAACGCCTCTATGTTCCAAAATTTAGTTCGTACAGCCCATGTTGGCCTGTGTATCATGCAAAAAGCAAATCATGGTTCACCTTCCCTATTTTCTGCGTTAAGGGCCTAAATGTATCCTTAATGGTTCGACAACCGAACTGGGCAGTAGGACTTGACAGCTGCCGTGGTGAATGATGAATGCTCACATATGCAATTGCCAGGCTAGAAGCACATTAATCCGCAGGTGTGTTTCCTGTGGATTAACGTGCTTGACGCATGACAGTATAAAAGGGGGGAGGTGCATTTCCTTCATATCTAGACCAAAAATTTGTACTTGACGGATTTCCGAAGAAATTGGTTGGATGCAGCTCTATTGCTTCTTTCTTTTGGTGCGGGGGAGCATTCTGTACTCTTTGCCTCCCGCCTCAAATGTGGGCAAACTGGCACTCGCCCGCCGACTGTGCTGTTTCCGAAGGCCAAGTTGTGGAGGTCCTTGGTAGGAAGCATTCTCCTGCGCTCTCTGTTCGGCCACTTCTGGAGCGTTCGTCTTCGGGCGTGGGCCCCGATCCTCAGCGAAGAAACTTGAAACAGCTGAAGCCGTTGCAGCTGGAGAGGGTGAAGACGAAGGCAAGACTTGCTTGTTTTCTTCTTGCAATTTCGAATAATCTAGCTTATGTGGTGGGGAACGCTTCTGTGGATGTGGTATGCTCACCATGGGTAGTCGCTCTGCTGGAGGTTCGGGGAATGGCTTGACCACAACAATATCCCCTCCCTTTTCTCGCAGTTCAAATGTTCCCTGGTGAGCTCCCCCAAATCGCTGCCTCAAAAGATCCCAGTCCTCGTCGTCTGTATCGCTATCATCATGTTTTGGAGGGCCCAGAGTCTGCGATACTTCGCCATCAGCAGGCACGATTGCTTTCCACGGCGGGTCCCCTGGCAGGCGGTACACAGTCTGCGGGGGTGGAGCCGATGGGGAAGTAGACAGGCCAGCCACGCCCATCCGCGGAGTAAAGGGCTTTGGTGTCGTTGGGGCCGGGGTCTTCACGGCTGACAGCTCATCCTTGATCTCCTTCTTTCGAGTCGCCTGCAGTCTCTGAGGCGGAGAGTCCTCTCTGAGGTGCCGCAGACGCCGCTCCTCAATGCGGCTATTCCGATGAGGGTCTTCCCAACGCGTCGAATGTAAGAGCTCCTCCGGTATGTAAGCTTTTGGATCAACTGCAGCGAAAGAAAAGAAGTAGCAGACAACCACTGGTCTCGAGGTTGAGGCACGCGATGTAGTCACAACGGATCCACAAACTGCAGTCTCCTAAACAGTCCATACGAACTCCGAGCAGCGTCGGCAACTCTGTGCACTTTGGGCGGCCCTTACCAACTGCCCGTCGAGCAGCCTGGAGCCCCACATCCATTCCAAGGTCAAACAGCTGTTGCTGCTCCATTTGCTGCCTTGCGTGCATTGGGTCTTGTTGTTGGTAGCACGAAATGAACGCTTTCCTTGCCTGCACCTCCTCGATTTGATCGTTCACATGCTGTATGGCAGCTTCAACACCAGCAACGTATTTCCCCTGTCGCCGAGTGACCTGGCGGAGCACCCGCATCTGTTCGGCTGCAATGCAAACAAAGCCCACCACAAGGAGCTAACATAAGCAGCACTACCTACAGTTCTTGCGACGAGTAGCACTACTCGGCATGCTAAAACAATGGAGGTGAACGACTGCAGATAATGAGGCCCACCAATGACACCGAGGTCATGTAGGATCAAATAGTGTTTGGCACGCAGGAACTCAATGTCAGTCAAACACTGCTGCAGCCGAACAATCTGAGTGGAAAGAAGGGCCTTGCTGATGTACTCCTGTACCAAAGAAAGCAACCACAAGGGCAGCAGTCTGGAGCACTTTGTTTGTCTGTCATGCAGTGATCTGCTGCCTATGCCCGAGCTGTGCCAAGAAACATCACTTGCCTGAGTACTCCTTGGCTCCCTGACAAGAAGTGGTAGCTCCTTTAGGGCCATGAAGAACTCATCCTTGAGGTTCACAAATCCCGAGTTCACCATCTGCTCCCCATCAGTGTTTACCCCCCACGACTGTAATGAAAGGCACTTGACGAAAGCCTGAAAATGCCAGGAACTCACAAGATTTGCAATGGACTGCACAGCATGCATGCCAAGGATGCGTGCAGGACTTCTGCACCCCAGATCCTAGCGTATTGCCCCTAGGACCCAAGACACACCTTGAAGTAAAGGATAACTGTGTCGTTCACCATCAAAGGCACGCGCTTGCGTTGCACTACTCCGTACTTGGCCTCTAGCGCACTCTGCATCTCAGCTGCCTCTTCGGCCTTTAAGGACTCATACCTGAGAACGCATTCGCTCCAGTGCTCACTCTTCAAAGCTACGAACCGCCAGGTGCAAACATGTCAACATTGCATTATGCCTCCACCACTGTGAGTTGCAGCATCAATAAACAAACGCATTTATGCCGACTATAGATGAACAAGGGACAGGCTCATTTTTCTGCAGGCGGCTTCCTTGAAATTTGAAGACGGGCCTACTAACCAATCGAGGCAATAATGCACGTGAAATGTGCACCTATGAAGACACCGGACACGCGGATAACACTTTTTTCTATAAAGGGAGATTACTTACCGGACGTAAATCATAGAAAGGACTATATAGTTCAGGAAACCAAAGAAGAATATGCAAACAACCAGAGCGAACACCTGGAAGAGCCAACCGATGCTGCGGCCCTGCTGAGGAATTGTTATAATTGAGTTGAAATTCCACTTCGACTGCGTCAGCATTACGCACGAGACTACGGCATTCGCATAGGTCGAAAAGCCGTCGTATGATCCCCCCAATACGCAGTAGCCTGCAACCAGAAAGACATCGTATCAAAGCCATATGACTCTACAGCGCGATCTTATATGGCCGTTTGATCGTCTGTACCCGGCCTGGGTAACCATCAATAAAAGCAATCCAGTTTGAAAACCACAACTAAGCTAAGAGTAGCCCGACTGAATTGCTCTATATCGGTCCTGTACGCCGGCGACTTTGCTGTGCAGACCGCGACGGCTCACCAATCAACGAGAATAAGAGGAAAGTACTAAAGAGAGTGCACAAAGTACACGCAGTCTGCACCTTTGCAGCATTCAGGTGCGACAGGAGCTTGCGGAGGCCTTGCATTCTTTCGGGTATTGCGGGGACCATAGTGATAAAACGAATCATAGCGATCACAAACAGCAGCCCAGCACATATTTTGCAGAGCAAAAGGTAATTTGCAAGAGTCTCGATGTGCTCCTGGAGTCTTAAGAACCGCGGTAGGGATTCAGCAGTCGGTGGCGGCTGCGACCTAGTGGGCACTGCAATAATGCCACACACCAAACTCACCAGAGTTGGGCACTGGAGACCGCCATCAGGAGTTGATCGACTGCGCTGCTGGCTGCTGTCCATTGAATTTTCTGGTCATTCTATGGCTGTTCTCAATCTGTGCATGTGCGAAAATGTCACCTCAACGGCCCCACAGGCCTGGCCAACTGAGCTACAATGGAGTGTGTTACCCAAGAACTGCTGGAACAAAGCGGCAGCCTATCACTGACTTACTGCTGGCGCTTCCGGGAAGCCAGTGCCAGGGCTGGACTGGCCCTGGAACAAATTTCGGGATGTGCCCGGTGCTTCCGGTTACTGTTCCGCCTGCGATCGAACTTATTTCGTCCGTCCACCCGGGGTCAAACGCTACGTTGTACATGCATAACAGGAAGAAACAACAGCAGGCGAAGGCTAGCGCCAGCGGTAAGTCAAGGATAATGAGGTATAGTGGATATAGGCGCCTCTTCTGCACAGCCCGATAAGACACGACGAGGTATCCTAGCAAGCACACCAGAGCCAAAGGTATGAAAATCACTTCAGGCCTCACACCAGTCTCCAGAGGATGGACATGCCAAGCCGGAACAACCGTCACCCCCAAGGAGGTTTTTAGCCCTCCTTGATCCATTGTTACAGTGACCTGCGAAAGCACGCATATGTGTCCTCTAACTGTATTTGCGGTGTTCAACGTCTGAACTTAACATGCCCCCCATAGGGTTTTATATCGGCCCACGCAAACAGAAGATGAGCCAAGCTCAAGCGTCTGGCAGTCAATTAACTACCACATGCGGTTGCAGAGAGGCACTCCGATACCTCAACTGACCTTGTTAAGAGCAAATATGCTCGAGTCACCGTTGTACGTCATCCACAGGACTTGCAACTCCAGAAGTTGCCAGTCCAGGAAGTTTTGGGAGCGCAGCTCCTCTATTTTGGTTCTCATTGACGTGCTGCCTACATATATTTCTTGAAAATCCTCTGCAGTCCAGTAAACATCGGCTTGCCTACTGCTGTAGTCACTAGCATCCGAAAGGCGTCTAGAGGGAACAGATTTAGTTGGATGGACCTGACGAGACAAGCTGTTCCTCCCCTTGTAGGTGGCCGTCTGAATTCCCGACCCCTGTTTAGAACTCGTAAAGGTCTTCGGCGCATCCGAACCGGAAAAATATATCGGCACGGTGTACACGCGTTCGGCATTGGGATGAAAGTTACCGCCTCCAAACGTGCCGCTCGTCCAATTTCGAAATGCCGCCGACTTGCGGCGGACAGGATACAAATCAGCGACTGCACAGGAAGGGCAGCATGGCGCAAATAAGACAGAGAATGGAAGGCGCTGCATAATTAGCCCCAGGCAAAGTAGCAGCACCACTGCAGGGACAACGAATGAACAAGACACCTCCGCGATACCAAAAGACAAAAGCAGATGCACTAGGATAGTGCATTGTGGGGAGGCCTGTGGTAGGCTTGGCGGTGGCTACCTGTGACTCGAGCTCACGGCTTTCAAACGTCTGGCATTCCAAGTCGATCCTCTTGAGGAGTAAAAGAGCGCCAGGATTTGCAAGGGGAATTGCGTTCGTGGTAGAGGGCGAGTTGAAGGCTGCATTAAGTACTTGACCAGCCAACACCTGCTCCAACCAATCGTAAACCCCCGACAGGGACGTCACGCTGGTGATTTGCAACAGACGCCGGACGCCCTGTAGCACGCCATGGAAGTACACAGTACACATCCGCAGAAATAAGAGGTAGTTTAGTTCTAACGATGCACCCCTTGCTAAGCGAAAACACAGAAACGGCAAGCCGGAGGCACCCACGATGATGTCAGCGGACCCGCAGAGCCCCTATGATAAACACTCACCTCGGGCTGCTTAGCCGGGAAGGCGGTGGAGGTTGTGCCACATTCCGGGCGAGATAGCATCCACACAGGGGGAGTGCTCACATTGGCGTCTCGGGACATGAAAGGGTCTGTCGTACTGAAAGGCTGCAAAGTCTGTTCGACCGCTTTGGTCAATTCGCGATTTACGCGGGGTGTATCACAAAGGAAGCAAATGCCCAGGGAGAATAAGACAATAAACGGAATGAAAAATGCTGCCAACTTCCTGTACTCAATAGCCGCTGTGTCTTCTGCCTCAGACACGTTAACTTTGCATTCTTCGTCGTCCTGCTCTTCGCGCATAATTGCAGCTGCTTCGTCCTTACCAAGTCTCGCCCTCACCTGCAATTCCTGAGGAATACAACCCATAACGTAGGCAACATCACGATGCAGACGTGTAGTGCATACTCGCCAGCGCAACAGCACTGCATGCTCACTCACCGAAACATGCGTTAACTGCACATATGCAGCCCCAACTTTGCCTTACAAGGAGGCACTACTCCTGCTGCTCCTACTGCCCTGCTCGGCCATTTTCAGGAAATCAATTTCATACCTCATCAATTCGGCTTTCATCCTTAGGGCCTGGAGTGCAGAAAAATAAATTGTTCTCCATCCATTCGCGAGTTCGATGAACTATATCAGATCCTGCAAAGAAAAGCGGGCCAACACAAAAGCGCGAAATGCTTGGAAACTCGTTCACCCCAATTCCCCCCCTAAAAAAGCAGAGCTGAAAGTCTTCTACCAGCACATATGCGGCTTCTTGAAGCTGCATTTGGAGAAGAAAAAAGTCATCCTCCTTAGGAGCATTTTCCATGCCATTTTTGAGACTTCAGCGCCACAAGGAAGGTTAAGGACTTGCCCAGATTCTCCCTTTCGCCTGCTCTGACTTTCTTGACGACTGCACTGAGCGACTGGATGTTGATTGCGACCACCATGGGGACAAAGACGGCCCAAACTACTAGCAAGCCGATGGCGGCGACGATGAATGCGACTGGAGGCATGGATTTGATGAAAGGGGCCCCAAAACTCAAGCACACCGTGTAAAATACAGAAGACCCGAAGTTCCGAAACTGCGGGACGCGAGGGCCTGTAAAGCACCGGAGTCGCCCTCCACAACACAACACAGCGAGGGATTTTGACGGCCACAACCTTTACAGAATGCCGAATCCCTGAGAAGATCACTCCAATCCCTGCTCAGTTGTTAGCAACCTCCTGGGAAGGTGCAGGCACCCTATATATGAATGCACTTTTGTTGTCACTCTGATCGTCTGCAACTGTCAACAGTAGTAGGGCAACCAGTGGTGATATATTGGAAAAAATGTTGCCCACCCAGCAGAATGTAGTTGCAGGTTGAAGCTCCAAGGAGCAGCAACACCGTAACTGCAATAATTCCTCCGAATTCGTTGACGAACACGGCGGTGCTCTTTTCTAGCACCAGGAAGAATATACTAGCCCCAGAGAGAGCATGCAGAAGCCGCAAGACGAAAGCCCAACCGCTGACGATATGAACGACTCCCAGCATTCCCTCCACAACTAGAAAACCAAAACATGCACAGCACAGTGACTCTGAAGGTGTTCAGCGGATGCTGCAATAACAGGATCCATGCAGCATGCGACGTCTTTGCAGTTTCACTAGCTCAAAGGGATTTGCAAAGGGTGTATGGCGCTTCTTCCAATGAAGCACAACGGCAGACTTGCACATTCCCCACCTTCGAGAGCTTCCACTAAGGAGGAGCTAAAATCCGACTTGGTTATGATATGGCTCAGAATGCAGCAGGACAAAAAGAGCGTTCCCCCCAAAAAACTCATTATGGCAATAAACGTGCAAGGCCAGCGCTCTTCCAAATAGCGGTGAAGTGGGCTCCGATCATCTTCAAATCTGTACAAGCTAGAGAACAGTAAAATGCATCATCTCTACCGGCAAACAGTCTACGATATTATATGCAATATAGTACAACTGTACATACTTGCTACGCAAGCACTGCTTGCCCTGCCTAAACCGTAATCTCTGCGTCTTTACAAAGCTGTTCGTTCACCTGACGCAAGTACGCAGGACCCTATTCCTCCTGGCACTTATGACTGAGTAGGATCCGTAGCCTAGTTCGGTTAAGCAGAAAGTTGGTCCTTTCTAAGTGGGAATATGTTGAGAGTAGGTCAGGGCAGCGGCTTATAAGGCCAGAGTGCGCGAGGGCGTGTAGAACAAACAGATGGACACACCGTCGAGTTTTCCTGATAAGCCTGAAGGCGAGCCATTCCACGATGCAGTAACATATGGACGCCACCAGAAAGAGGAGAGAAAAAGCAAAGGCAAACGCTCTTCCCGAGACAAGAACCGACACAACGTTCACGTCTGCTGTCACTAGACCTGACGCGTTTTGCTTGAAGTAGACTTTCGCAGCTGCAGACGCAACAAAAATGTCTTTCAAAGGTTCGCATTGTACGTCTGAAGACGCCTACTAGGACAGGCATTAAAAATGTCAGAAGTGTCACTTAGGCCTTATACCCCTGCAGTTCAACAGCCCAACTCCTCTAGACGTACAGCATTCGTTGCCGTTGCCGTCTCTTCCGCGTATTGTCAGCGTTGCCGCGGTCGTAAGCGGACTCCACCAGCCTTCATTACCGAGGGCTTCGATGACACCTGTGGCATCCACTGCATATGTCCCTCCCAATATTTGTCCAAAGTCAATCGTCTTCTCCTCAGCAGCTGCTCAGCCACCACAACGACACGAACACGAACCGGTAGAACCTAAATTCAGTAGGCCGTTCCACCGCTTTCAGCCCCTCCCTTCCCCCAAACGTGCTGCAGCGTGAATCATGTGCTGCTCTTCACGTGTTCGCTACCCTCTCCATTAAGCGGCCACTGCTTATCCGTTTTCATTCTCACCGTCAAAGTTGAGCCTCTTGTACACAACTTTCGCCGTATTGGAATTTTCGTTTTCTGCAAGACTGCCTTTGACCAGATGGAGTGTGGCGAGCTGCACTACTAAGGCCCCCCCCAAGCTACCAGTAAAGAGAGTGGGTGCCAGTACTTTAAGAAGCCAGGCCTCCACATCTGCCCAGGTGGTGATGGCACCTGCGGCAATTGTAAAGCCAGTTGTTTCTGGGCGGACGGATGCGCTGAGGCGGATATTACGCAGCTCTATGGCTCGTGAAAAGCTCGACACGCTTCTCCAGCCTCCGGTGTACGAACTGAGGAAGAAGCTTTCCCCTTCTTTGAACGGCGTACTGGTCAGATGCGTCCTCACAGTAGAAGTCAGCTCATGGCGCAAAGGAACAGCATAGTAGAAAATTCCAGCTGCTATTGAACTCCCTCCTATAAGAAGAAGAAGCAGCAACCAGTTCAGAAACGAGTGGTTGCGCTCAAACGCCAAGTTCGTGTTCTCGGATAGCCCGACCTGCACATAGCCGCTCGACGGAGTCGTTCCCTCGCTGCCTTCTGAAGAAGCCCCACGGGAACCGGAAGACGCCGAGCGCACTGAGGCCACCATTGTGAGTGGAGACCCGTCTAAGCTGTCCTACGGCCCTTCGTCTTGGTCCTTGAAAGGTCCCATGGAATACTTAGAGTGGATACAGGAGCGCATTTGGCGGCATACCATGATATGAACCAAGTAACAGGGCAGAGCCTCTTAAAATAGCCTCAAGAACCTTTTGTAAACACATCAGAAGCCGCAGGCCTTACAGCTTGCCGAAGCGCATGCACGTGCGGCACCTCCGACGAGCGTCTGGTAGAAATGGTCAGAGAAGTGCTAGTGACAGTCGGGGGAAGAGCGTACACCCAGCGGAAAGGAGAATAAAAGAGCAAGAGATCAATTGATGACATGATAAGGTCAAAAATAGAAAAGACAAATTGGGCGATGACGAACCGCTGCTGTGGCTGTTCAGGCCACCCATGAGCATATGCAACAATGTCTGAAGTGAGGGCTGTGCATACCTGCATCAGAAAAGCAGCCACAGCACAACCGAAATGGCAACATTAGGAAGTATATTCGGCAGAAACTGATGCACTAAGGCTTTATTAGACTCAAGCTAGATGCATACCGGTAGATATACGGGTGAGGCCGTACGCTGCAGAACTGGGGCCAGGCACCCACCCTCTCGGACATTGATAGTTAACCCTATGCGAATAATTAGAAGGTCCGAAATTATTTCGGTTGAAACAGAGAATAATTGAATTATTCTTCATTATGAGAAAATGCATTATTCAGGTCTTGCCGAGAAATTCACAGACAGCGGTCAGAAGCCCACTGTTGCTGTGCTCAACGGCCACCGCTTGAGGACCGCTGGGCGGCCGGCTCACCGAAGACTGGCAAGCGAATTGAATGCAGTGAGTGTCATCACTGTTCGTTTTAAGTCTGTTTTGAGTATTGTTTTGCCATATTAAGAAGGCTTTTTAAGATTGAACTTGTGTTGCTTTTCATGCACTAACGAAGAACAACAAAACCTTCGAGCGTGCCACGATCTTCAGCGAGACAACCGCCAAGGCTCACTGCGTTTGAGCCAGCGGAAGGAGTTGTCTGTTTGAAGTCCGCTTTCGTTACTTCTTCTAAATACTTGCTTTTTAAAAGACTCTTCATTTCACACATTCTGTAAATGTATCTTTGCGCCCCATCCTCTACTTGCTAAATAGCGTCATTTCGAGGGTGTCGCCTGCGGCGAGTCACCTGACAGTGGAGAGGCATTAACCCACCTGCACACTTCAGCAGTGGTTAGTTATTAAACCGTATATTTGAGTTTATTCGTCTTTTCAGCCCAAACGCAGCCATTAAGGAGGACATAAACCGCCACCAAGCCTTATCGAAGGTGGGCATTGTTAGCTCAATTCTCATCTGCAAGCCAACAAGCAAGGGACTACAAAGCTTGATCTTCTTCCTCACCTTATCCAAACAGTAACTCAATGAACATGGAAATTAACTCCTTTTTGGCCATGAGACCTGGGCTCTGCCAGAGCTGTTCAGGGGACCGTGACAGCGCAGTTGATTCCGTGGACTCACCCATCGTCCGTTGGGAGATGCTACCGGCGCACATTTGGAACAGGAGTCGAATGATAAACAGCAATGCCCGGAGTTCCTGTCAGACAGAGCCCCTTCGCGGAATCCGCGCCCATGCCACCATGCGCAGTCACATCCCTCTTTCTCCGAGAAACAACCTCGATGCAGCGGCACCGGTTACAGCAGAATCAACACGAACGACAGCATCAGAAGCACATGCAGCACTCAGAGGAAGCAATCAAGACATGGAGTATGGCATTGATGAATCAGGAGGGGCGACGCCAGATTTTCCTTCCACCGAAGTCATGGGCTCTGAGCTTGACGGAGACGACAGCGACAGCATAAGCAGTAGCTGCGATGGAACGGAGGCAGATTTTGAAAGTATTGAAAGTGGCGCAGTGAACTCTTTTTCGCCATTTCAAGAGGGTGAAGATTGGGTGCTGGAAGGCACCTCCCCGCGTACTGGTAACTGTGACGGTTTGGCGTCTATACGCTGCGCAGGTGCAAGTGTCGAGGCCGAGTTGTTCTTTGAGGCAGATGTGATAGATTTGGGAGCAGACCACGAGATATGCTGCTCATCTGATAGCGAGAGCGACGGTAGCAGCGATAGCCCCTGCAGCACTCAGAGTGAGGGCGATGCCGTTGGAGAGGCGAGGAAAGCGGAAGCAGAAACTCAAGAGCCAGAAGGAGAAGCGGAGTATAAAAGGGCGACAGAGGAGAGCGAGGAGCAAAAGCAACGGCGGCAGGGAGCGGTGGGCGACATGTGGCACCCCGTATGCCCTGTGCACGGATTAGAAGGCATCGAAGCTTTCCGGCTTAAGGTAGATTTGGAGAGCAGCGACGCAGACGGCTGGACTGACGTAGGAGGAGGCGTGCAATTCCCGTCGGGGGAAACAGAAGCCTGCACTTGTTTAGACGAGCCCTTCTGTCAGGGAGGCCAGCAACTACAGCAGCCAAGCCAGCTACAGGCCAAGCCTGCAGAGCAGCATACAAAATCTAAAACTGATGATGCGCTCACAGGGGACAGCGGGCTTGTGCTGCCTGACAGGGGAATGGTTCCAACAGGGAGTGCTGGGCCGACTTCATCAAGGGACGAAATCGTCGAGCCACAGCCGATTTGCAGCAACAGTTGCAGCAGCAACAACAGCTATGGGAACAGAACCTACAGCGTGTCTGTAACCCCTGAGGCGTCCGAAGGCTCTCTCTCCCCCGCCAATATCCAAGCAAAGGCAGACATCCCCGTTGGTGGGCGGCTGCAGGATATCATGGCCAGCCTTGAAGCGCAGCAGTGGCGGTACACGCGCCCTCACGCACTCGCCGCCACTGCTGCGCTTCGAAGCGCCGGCCTTGAAACACCAGTGGGCAATACAGCGGGGCAACGCCGATATTATTGGGAAAACACAAAAGCAAAAGGACAACTCAGATGAAGCCTAGGTTCATAAAAGCAAAAGGACAACTCAGATGAAGCCTAGGCTAATTAATGAAGTGCGCAGCAATCAGCCGGCACCTAACTCATTATGAGTGCGTACATCCAGTACGTGTACATATCCATGCATGCGCCCACTGTACTCACTCCCGATGTAACAAAGTGTGTAGTCACGTAATATATGCGTGTTTGATAATAATTGCCCTTTTTTCAGTGTAAACTTCAGTCGGGGTCAGCGCCATTGGCTGGAGACCCGTTGCGTCATTCATTTATTTAACAATGTGGCTTTGCCAAAGGCGTCCAGCTACACAAAGCCCTGCCTGCACAGGAGCAAAAGCTATGCATGGGAGTTTACGTTCATATGTATCTGTGTAGACATTACGCATGTATGAAAGCCATCAGTATAAACACACAAATGCCTGCGTCCGCGTGCATGCTGCGCGCTTGCATGCTATTCGCATACGCATAAATTATTTGCAGAGTCACATGTCTAAGTTTAGACAAACACGTGCCAATGGATTACTATACCCGATCCAGACTCCATGACTATATATATATAT
>CAJFCX010000194.1:0-30273 GCA_904066255.1 Eimeria sp. OTU-X | reverse complement strand
GTCCCAAACTGAGCATTGGCTGCCTTTCAGTAGAGGAGCCTGAGAAAATATCGCATTGGCACATATATATATATATATATATATATATATATATATATATATTGCAAACTGTCTCTAGGAGTAAATGCGATCATTCGCGCAAGGGGGTTGGGCATTTTGCCAAGTTCCGTCGGTTCAACTTTCAGCGTCGTGCCGCTTTTATTGCCTCCGTCAAAATTTGTCGAGGAGCCGCCGTGCAACTGGATATTTACACCCTTTTACACAAGATAATAAGGTAAGGGAGTGCTCGGCTGACTGCGTTGCTCTGGAAGGCCTTCTAACCCACAACATAACGGTGATGGGTGAGATAACCTCAGGGGATATCTTTGTTTACAATGAACGGGAGAACTGTTGGTAAAATTGGACAAGCCTCTTACGGTGGTAGGGGGGTCTTCTTCACGAAGCAAAATGTGCTCAGGCGCTGGTATCGTTATCACCCAGGCAGTCTGATTCGTCCTCACTCGCGTTTCGGAGAAGATTACCACCCAGCAGTGATTGCCTGAATGATTGAATGCCATTTCCAAATTTCCTTGATGAAGTACTGTTCCGTTTACTCACCACTGAATTCCTCGTTGGTACTGTCCTATTCCCATTAGCTGCCGTTCCAGAACAGCTGTTAATAGCAGGCATTGTAGATGAAGACCTAGTTGGTTGAGATACAGCAGTGTAATCAATGGAACCAGCAGCTTTTCGACCCAATAGGCCCCCTTGAAAGAATCCCACCAAGTAAGTGGTTACTAAACAAGCGAGTAGAAAAACTAGGAAGTACATTGCCACTGTTTTCAGTAGCAGCATTACATCACGAGCACTATGCAAATCTAGGAGTGGGGAGCTGGAAGGCGCCAACAGTGGCAACGTTTCCGTAGTTGGCGCAGCAGTAGTCGTTGTGGGCCCATAGACACTGGCGCAGTTTGCATCGCAGTATCCCAAAACAAACCGCTCTTCAGGGCATCGCTGGCCTTCCCCTGTCGCCTGGCGGGTAATCTGATATGTTTGTAGCGTGCGGCAGGAAACACAGGGCGACTTTGATGATAACATTGACGCACAGTCGGTGCTGCTGCCTGGTGTTGAGCTTCCAGAGTCTTTCTGCTGCGGCAGAGAACCCCTTTGTATATGCTTTGCCGAACCAGAAGTAGAACAGAGTCCACCACCTGAAAATGGAAGAGAGATGCGGAGTTGCTAAAAGACTCAGCGCGCATTGGGTAACGGAAGTGCACTACCGTCAAATCTTGAGGGCACATTAATAACTCCACCATATATAAGTACTGCATTTTACTCAGCAACCGTGATAACCGTGTGATATTGTGTGGCGTACATCCGGGAAAAGCTGCATTACCTGTACACGGTTCTACTTCATGCGTAACGCAGGGTATACCTCCTTCCTTGGGAAGAGCGGTAACTCTAAACCGCCGTGTCCTAGTGCAACTGGTGTCGCAAATTGACCAATCTTCCCAGTCGCCCTCACAATCTAAGCTGTCCAGGGACGAAGGAATTTCTAGCGGGGCTTCGCAGCCCTTATCCACGTCAGAGAAACCACCTGCTGCGCATGGCAATGAAGGCGTTGACTGTAGGCGTATCTCAAGAATATCTACGGCCCACTTCCCCTCTTCTGAAGATGTGAGAGGTGCAGCCTGCAGTAGCAGTGTGCTGACCCTTTTCAAAGAGAGATATCTAGTGACCCAAGGATAGGCTGCAACACCCATTTCAAGAGGGGGAGCGCTAAACGCTCTTGAGATACGAGATAGGCAGTTCTCCTCTACATCTTGGATGCTTAACACTAGCGACACATTTGCACGGTGGACGTATACCTCCACAGCCTCGAGGTCGACTGGCTCCGCTAGACGGAGTTCAATGGAGTTCATTTGTGGCCCCATCTTTACCATGCTTGACAAGTCTTTATCCACGAGTTCCCCTGCTTGTGCCGCTTTATCGCCTGCGAAAAAGTCTGCCCCCTCTCTCCAGTCTGGGCAGTCGCCTCCTTCACAGTGAACTATTCGGAATGCATGAGGTTCCCAAGGGCAGTTACCGCTGGTATTTCTTTCTCTAAAGGCTTGCTCCTGCAGGCAAGAGGAGGGGCAAGTTGAGGTGGTAGCCTCCCACCTGAAGAACCCGCAGCCGCCGTGGATGGCTCCAACATGTGTACCGTCAATATAACTATAATTACTGATATCTAACGTGCTATTTATATATTTTAGCAAAACTAACTTGCATACTCATGCCCACTACTAAATGTAATTATTGAGGTTTTATCGCTGACTGTCCTTGGCAGGCTTCTTCATCCTGATTTATGGATATAAGGACTGCCCTTGAAGTGCTGAAAGGTTCCCAGTCCGGTAGCAGAGTCGATGGACCAACAGAAGGTGAGGAATTTTCTTTAACAGCACCCAGCCACAATGCAGTGGATTCCGATAGGCGTAGCAAGGGATGCCCATATATAAGCCCAAACAAAGCACCACCTTGCACACCAGCAACTGCCACTACAGCAGCGGGGCCTATTGTGGTGAGAGTTGATAAGTCAACAACACCGGCTTTTGCTTCTTCATTCACATAATCCGCTACGGTAACCACTGCGCTTTGCAGAGAGAGAGAAACAGCGTCTAGGTTCATAAGCCTGTGCTCCTGTAGAGGACCGAATAGGGAAACGGGAGTTCCAAGGGTTTCGTTGAGTCCCTCCCACACAGCTGCCTTTACGGTTGCACTCGTCGTAGTTAGTCCCTCCACGTCTGATACCTTCCAGGACGTTTGGCGCCAAACTAACACCCACCTCCCGCCCTCAGTAGGGAGCAACCTGCCCCCGATATCCTTGTAGTATGAAAGTGATTCATCCAGTAAGATGGTTCCCTGGGCTTCCGATTGACAACGGCTGTTGCTGTCTACTACGAGGAAGCCATTGATGGATATTCCCAGTTTAGGAAGCTTTGTGCTGATGCACATCGATGCCCATTGGCCAGTTAAGGGGTGCGAAGATACAGATGTATAAAGGCAATTGTCACATTCGCTCCCGTCTATCTGTGAGTCCTCCAGCATAGCGCTGTTATTTAGAAGGATTGTCTCACATTTTGGAGAGACGATGACGCTTCCAGTTTTCCATTTCCACATTTCCCGTACGAACGTGACAGCATACTGCTTCTCTACGAGCCCATCCGCGCCATTTACTTCACCGCCGGTAATGGTTTTGAGTTGTTCCCGTCTATATGGAATCATGACATTATGCGCAATACTTCTAATCCATTGCAACTCCCCATATCCATTGAATTCGGCGAAGAAGAGGGTGCCATAGCGCACCCCAACAGCAGACCCTAGACAGACCCCATGGCGATTCCAGATATCTTGTCTAGTAGCCTCCCAGCTATTGACATTGTTTGGAGTTGCCTTTGACGCAGAGAATCTACCACTCTTTACAGGTTCTTTGGAAGCAGAACCACATCCCCAACCATTTTTGGTTTCTAAGCTATAGTAGTAACATTCGCCGTTGGTTTCGGTGGAGCTTGTACCCTGACAGAGGCGAGCTCCCTGGGGCACCACTTTGCCTCCATAAATAGCCGAGAGGCACGAGGCCTGGCTGTTACTGCCAAACGATATACTGCATCCATCTTCGTTGTTACACCTACAAGTTTCCTGCTGAGTCCTGCAGCTGGCGGTCCAAACGAGAAGCACCACTTTGTCGATCTCCCCGTTAGCTTCCTCTGCCCACAAGCCCACTCCGCGTACTTCTGGGAGGTCGGTGGAACCTATTAGCTGAGTTTCATATCTTTGCCAGTTCTTCGACGAGTCGATTTGCTGCAAGCTTACATCGCAACCGAAGAATATCTGCTCGTCAAGGGGGGGTAGCGACGCGTCATGCTCGTCTGCTGTGCTACAGTTATTTAGCAACAGCAGCAACTTCCCGCTAGGTAGAGAAAATGACGAGAGGCGTTCTATAGCTGGTAGGCCCTCAGATGTCACTAATTTCTCGAGTTCGCGAACAGCGAAATCGTTCTTGGGGCGTGCGAGGCTAGCCCTGCCAGTATCGACGCTGGATTGCACTATCGACACGGAAAGGCAAGGTATGAGATAGGCCAATAACTGAAAGGATATATATAGAGTGGAGAGCCGTACAACTTTTAAGTGCAGCGTAGCCATTATTACACAGCTGGAGTGAGCGGATAGCCCTAAACGCTATAAGGGGAAGTGCGCGAGATAGAAAAGCGCTCATCTGGAACAAACGCTTGAGAATGAGCTTGCTCTTTGCTAAATTCATTTAATCTGAGCCAGAAATTGGCAGTGCTTAATAGCACTCTGTCGCACTCTGTCTCCTGGTCTTGCAAATGGCTTGCAGTCTTGCAAGTGAGAAGACTTATTTGCGGACGTACGATGCCTTGCCGCTTAATGTAAGGCATGTGAACGGCCCTGCTATGCGCCTTTCTACATCTTAAATCCTGGCAAACGGTTGCCAAGAATTGTGATTGAGCTTATAGAAAGCCTTCAGGTGACCTAACAGACGCGCCCCACAACTGTTGTTTCGAGAGAGGGGATCATTCGTGCTGGCGACACGCCGCCCCTCCTCCGCCGCTCAAGCCATGCAATCATCCGCAAGTTTTGTCGTATGCACTGTCCCCTAGGATTTTAGTCTGGAGAATACGACTGGCGGGATATGGTCTGATCGAACTCTAGATAACACTGGGTTGGAGCAACCGCTGAGTGCCAGTGGCAGCACGGCCTTCTCTAGTGAATTTGAGAACAAACGTTTCTCTAAATTAAGCAGTATCACAATTTCGTTGCTCCCTATTTGGGGGGTGAAAACTTATGGCGGCGCCTTCACGTTGCATCTGGGGCTTTTAAACTTGGGACTATGGAAAGCAACCGCCCCCAAGATCCGAATATATAAGCCCCAAAGCCCCAAGCCCCAAAGCCCTAACACGTAAAGCCCCAGGATACGTAAGCCTTTACGAATACCAGGCTTCTTCCTTTGCTTCATTAGCCTCAGTTCCGCCCCTTGTAGCTTAATCGTAGTCGTACCTTGAAGTAAGGATAGTGTGCGCACAAACCAACGCAGAAGTCATGCAGTCCAAGCAAGGGTGCTCAAGTCGTCCGTTGCTACGCATCTAAGGTGTATTACACAGCTCTTATTCGGCTGCGACTACGTACTTCCACAGATCGAGCTAAGGGTGTACCTGAATTGTTATGCAATACAACCCTATACTCATAACCCCTAAAATAGCCCTAATCAACTTTATAGAATATAGAACCAGTACACAAATTCCAGTCAACATCTATGCGACAAAGGAAGTCATAGACGCGAGCACCCTGAACCCTACTAGATCATTGTCTCGGACACGCCGTTGGCATGTACAGGGCAATCAGATTAGGTAGGCAGTACGCCTTCAGAGGCTGTTGCCCACCGCGTGGTTTTTAGTCGAAAGGGGGAGCTACATTATCCATAACCTGATGCCTCTGGAAAATTGTTTGTTTTTCTTCATCGGCCCCATATATCGAATTGCTTGCAGCGATACGAAGTGCACAGCCTTTGGCCTCGGCCTAAGGAAGATCCCGCATATTAGCCACTGTTCAAGAATACAAAATGTTGAATTTTTGAGCGTGGATAGAACGTCTAAATAATTTTTTTTGGCTTGTCTTTGACAAGGTGTCCTCGTGCTGTCTTCCAGGGAGCCTAGCTGTGGCAGTGCGCTGAGGTTTATTTCGCGTGGAATCCCCACACCTAACCACGCAACCTGCATCCAACGAGCCCTCGATCTAACATGTCGACCGCCCTGAGCAGCAACAGTGCTAAAAGTGACTTAAGGAGAAGAATTCCCCCAAACGTGATAGTATAAGGAGGTTCCTTAACCTTATGCGCGGACTGCTACGAGGTGCCATGGAACGCCAACTTGCCTGAGGCACACATGTCTCTCCTCCGCAGTCTCCAGGGGTCCGATAGCCGCCCTAGCTTCTGGGGGTGCTGGAGAGGAGGCGGCTGGCGACCTGCTGCCAAGCACTTGTGCAGTTGATGGCGAAAAGACAGTCCCATATATTAACACAAACAAAACTGCATGTACTAAGGTTGCTGCGGAAGGTTGGGCTGGGTTCGGGTTGTATACTTGTTTAGGGATCCACTTAAGGTGTGTTAGTGTTCAGGTGCCAACTTCCCCCAAACTTTGCTGTAGCCTAACCACTTCAGCTCTTCAGCTGTCCTATGAACAAGGCTAATGAGGAAAAGCGTCAGCCTATCACAAGGTGGGGCACTCCTTGTTTCAGATTCTCCTCCAGTGCTGCTGTAGCGAGGGCCCTCGAGCTTATCTCAGGAATTTTGCGCGCTGCATTCTAAGCAACATACTTAACACAAGCGATTCGTAAAACAGTTGATCGTCTTCCCAAGCTTGCTCTCTCGCAACTCCAAGTACCGGAACCGCTGCGCTCATGATGCATGGAGACGGTCCGGTAGTAGTTGCAACTCACCTTGCCGCGACTCAGCGCGCACGACAGCCCTAGATAGAGTCACAAGTAAGCTTGTTAGCTGTGTGCATGAGCACTGACACCAGTGCTGAAACCTCCTTTTTGCTTCTCGTTTGCCTACTGGAGCTGTGCTAGGCTCCAACTACCAACTTCAAACTGACTTACCATTATCGGACACACTATGCTGCAGACTATGCCATAAATCCCATTTATTGGAGTAACGCGGTGACTGGGCTGTATCGGAGTAGTATTGTGAGCTGTAATAACAATACACCATGTGATAGCTTCATTAAAACGGCCGACATTTCTACCCATCATGCAGGAGCTGAGATCAGCTGCTCAAGCCGAGTTGCTATGAAAAAGTAGCGGCCTGCCATGAGCCAGCTCACCGTGCTGCAATTGAAGGTGCAAGACACCCCTGCACAAATATGCCTCCTTGGCTGAATGGACGAACACTGTACACCGTTTTTTAGGACTGTTGCTTGCGTACCCTTTGCCTACTATGGAGGTATAGGGGCATATATGCGCACTTCGGATAGATTTCCCAACATCGCACAGACTGTGCTAGATCAGTGGAACTATTCTACGACTGCCTTGGTCAATGCACGGAACCCTGAGATATTCACTAGCGTGGCGTTCGCCACAGTTAATGGAAGTAGATTAGTACAACGTTGCTTTTTAGTCATAGGTTCTGTTGGTACAGAACGGAAACAAAACGACACTCAACTGTAGACACGCCGTCTGCGTTGCTGCAGTAACTCCTGTCTGCTAGCTGGGTGTGAGGGCGAGTGCCGCTAGTGGCATTCATGTGCCCACTAAACATGTTCCACATGCACAAAAATTCTTCATGGAAAAGCTTGTACGTAAATAAGCATCTATTGCTTGTGAGAACGCGAGAGAAGGCGAGGCGCTGCAGCCTCTTGGGTGCGTGGGGCTGTGCTGTGTTTCCCTCGTGTTTCGTGTGCTCGAGGCGGGCTGTGTTGTGAAGTTAAGAAAGGAAGAACAAATATGAGTGACTAGTTCTGTTGTTTGTATTTAAGGGATTTGTTTGAACTGGACAAGTCGGCGGAAATGGCGTTCTTTGTTCCCGCTCGCATGATGTTTGTGCCCCCCTGTGTCTGTCGGAGGGCCCTTTCTCTCTCCGCCTTCCAGGCCAACCCAACTTCTTCAGTTTTTGGGTTTATTTCTCCTTCTCTTTGTGCTCGTACTCTCAGTACAGTCCCTCTCCTACAGCGACACAGCGCAATCCCGCAGGCCCCTGCAGGTCGTTTGCCCCAGGGAGCCCTGGCGCCCCTGAGCAAGACCGTAAGACACGACCAGCAGCCTCTTTCTGTGCCTGTAATTCTTACACACTTTGTAGATAGGGCTGTTATGTCAAGCGGCTCTCATAGCGAACTCGAGACGGAGGGATCCCATCACAGCGTCGCTAGCACGTGCATTGGCCGTGGACAATATTCGCTCTAGCATTGTTGTCCTTGAGTGTATCTGCTTGTAAAGGTTTTTTTAGACTTGCCACTTGTGTAGTTTTTGTGTCCTTCCGTTGTCGTCTCGGCAATTCAATTTCCATCCCAAACTGCTGGTCCCCGTGCACTAGGACTAGCTGTGACAGTTTCCGTCTCTCATTATGCCTTTATTACGTGGACTCCTTTCTATTCCCGCTTTATGTACACACATACGTATTCTAAAAGGGTTCCTTCTTCGGTTCTTCCTCTGTGTGTGCGAGACAAGCGCCAAGGCAGCTGCATCTGAGGCTTGCCACAGTTAAGCCTACCTATATGCAGAAGAAAGGGTCATGCATGCATGAATGCACTTCCCTGCTCTATTCGTCTCTGTATAGCTTTTTGCTTGTCTATTTGCAGCCTTCTACGGTGTTGTCTCAATACGGTGCGGTTCGTCATGAGGCAGGAGTCGCCACCCTGTCTGCTGCAGTGGCGTTGATGTCTGTTGGGGGGGTTGCACAGGGGATCGGATCCCTGTTTGCTGCTTTAGTTTCGGGAACAGCAAGGAACCCTTCAATCAAGGAAGATCTTTTCACATACACTTTGATTGGAATGGGTTTCCTCGAATTTCTCGGCATCATCTGCGTTATGATGAGCGCAGTGCTCCTGTACTCGTAGACCATCTACACAACCCAGGTGTATCCACACCACCTCCACATTCAAGGTGTCGGCAATAACAACCGACAGCCAACAGCTACGCAAGATGCACTGGTAATGACACCACGCAGCAACTGTACAGCAGCAGCAGCAGCAGAGTACTGCTATATCCGCAGCGGTGGCTGCTGCTGATGGGGCTGCCGGCTGCAGTAGACAGCCGGACGAGACCCAATGCCCCAACAGCGCCCATTGTATATATGTCGAGGTAGAGAAACAGCAAGGTTTTTAAGCTGAAGAACTCTCTTTCTCATCTCCATCCGAAACGCCTACGCTACACTAACAAATTGCACTGTGGCTCTGCATCAACGGCACTAGTAGCCGCAGTAATGCCTGCTCTTCTTGGGGACAGGAAGCTGTCAGTTAGATTTGCGGCCCGTCGTACTGCGTGAGTAGTCTAACTAGCTACAGATAAGCTGCTGCAGGCGCCCAGCGAACACAACGAGTAATTGAATACACGAATAAATATCTAAAAGGCTGCAAGTGCCTGTCTGGTTGCAACGCGTTCATTGCTGCTGCTGCTTCTGGTGTCGAAGCACGTGCTGCCATGGCAGCACCGCAGCAGCTCGCAGCAGCACCCGCTGCAGCTACATTTCATGCTGCCGTCCAAAATCTGCAACGGCTACTCTAAACACCGCCGCAGCAAGGACCGCTGCTGCTGCTGCTGCTGCATCATGTGCTACTGCACCCATATGTCCTCTTCGTCCCTTTGCCCCTGCGCTAGAATAGGCTGGACTGTCCCGAGGCGAAGTTCGAAGCAGCCGGCTGTTGCTGCTGCTGCCAGGGCTGCGACGACATCCCCGCCAGGGAGAAAGGCTGCGGCGCTGCTGCCGGTGTGCCCATATTGGGTGGCTGCGTGCCGCTGCTGCTGCTGCTGCCCAGAGAAAACGGCTGTGAGGTGGCATTGCTGTTGCCGCTCAGGCTAAATGGCTGGGGGATATTCATGCTGCTGCTGCTATTGCTACTGTTGCTGCTGCTGCTCAGGGTCAAAGGCTGAGGCGACGCGAGAGCGTTGCTGTTGCTGCTGCTGTTGCTGCTGCTATTGCTGCCCATGGTAAATGGCTGCTGCCATTGTTGCAGCTGCGGCGCTGCAACAGCAGCGCCCTGCGCCCCCTTTCCTGCATCGGCGGCGCCTGCAGCAGCAGCATAACGCGCAAATACACTCGCCTCTTGACCTCCTTTATCGGCAGCCCCCCGGTATTGGAAATCAGGGGCTCAAGGCAAAGGAAAAGCCACAAACTCGTTACGCTCCTCCTTACCCGCTGGCGTTGCGTGGAAGCCGCTGAGTCCTTCAAGAGTAGATGCGAAACTACCCCCGACCCCTCCAACCCCTGAAACATGCAAACAGCAGCGGCAACAGCAGCAGCAGCAACGAAGATATGAATTCAATAAGCGGTCATGGGGACGGGTGCTGAGAGGACGCAGCAACTGGAGCAACAGCTCCAAAGACAGTTGAAGCAGCAGCCAGAGCCCATAGTGTGAAGGTGCCTCACCATTGCTCCATTGGGGAGCACCAGCAGAAGCTGTGGGAGCAGCAAAGGCAGCAGCAACAGCATCCAGGCTGTTGCTGCTTCCTGATATCGCCCCTGTAGCAGTAGTCGTGGGGGTTGGAGCTGCCGCTTGAAACCCCCCGAACAAATCATCACTGCTGCTGCTGCTACTATTGCCCTCAGCGTCTGCGGGGACCCCTCTCCCTGCGCCATTGCTGCTGCTGCTGCTGCTGCTGCCTACGGGCGCACTGGTTCCTGGGGGAGGAGGGAGGAAGAAGCCACCAAGGCCGCTGCTGCTGCTGCTGCTACCTGCTCCTTCCGCGGCGCCTGAGGAAACGACTTGCTCCCCCCAAACGCTCGTCCCTGCATACACGCCAAATTGACCGGAAAAATAAAATATATTCTTCCCCTATAATGAATCGAGAATTCTTGCAATGCAGTACGAGGGTTCAGGGTTCGACTACGTATTTGCTGCAGCCAGTCTCGAGAGCTTCTCAGGCGTAGATTTATATCGCAGGAGAATAGTGAGCATGCATGCAGGCATGTTATTGTTCCCAAAAAGAATGCATGCAACCCCACACAAGCCGCATGGATGCAACACTCACCTGAAGCAAAGGGAGAAGGGGCCGCTGGCGCCCCTTGCTGTCCAAGAGGTGGGCTGTCAAATCCAAGTAAGTCCGCTTGCTGTCTGTACACCCCAGAAGCCAGGATGTTCAGCAACACAAGAGTCACCAGCAGCAGCAACACTAGTGGTAAACAACACCGAAAGTCACTAAATCTGCAGGAGATAAAGGCGGAATCTGATGTCCTGTGTATGTGCAATGAGAGGAACAACTTAGTTTTAAACACGAAACACTGGGTGCATGCATCTGTGCAAGTGCCGGTGCGCATAGTTGAGTTGCACGTACACCGCAGACTTCTGCTCAGTGGGCTTGGCACCAGCTGAGGGGCCGCTGTCAGTTTTTTTGCTGCTCCCCTTCTTTCCTGAGGAGCCTGTCTTCTCTTTCCCCGACGACGAACGAGATGCAACTGTCGGTGGCGCGGCTGACTCACCTCGGCTGCTGCAGCACAAAAACCCTAAACCCTAAACCCTCGGCCTTACGGCCTTACGTAAACCCTCGACTTGCAACCGTGCTCATCTAACTTAAAGGATACTCCAAGCAAAACTACAGTGTTCAGACTTGGCAGACATACGTATCTCTCTGCGGAGATGGAGAAGGCTTCGTGTTGCTGCCAAATCCAACTGCTGTTGTCTGTCCCCTGATGCTGCTGCTGCTACTGCTGCTGCTGCGGGGGACCATAGAAGAAGCCGAGGATATGCCGATGTATTTGTCTCTGTTTTTTGCTGCTGTCTCTCGAGCTGCCTTCAGCTCCTCAGCGTCAAATACCAACGTTGTGCAGAGCCCTGCTTTCTCCCGAACTGAACAGCATACACACATCCCCACAACGCATGCATTTCTGTTGTTGCTGCTGTTGCCGCTGCTGCTGCCCAAAGGACACAAGCCGACTGAGGAGGCAGTATAAAGACGGAGAGATACAGAATGCCTGCACCTTGCAGCGAGGAGGGACACCCAAACCGCCCAAGGCATGCATGCATTCATGCTTGTGTGCACGTATCGTGCATGCGCGCACGATTGTGTGTGCATGCATGGAAACGGAGGAGTTTTGCATGCAGTTGGATGCATGCAGTTGGATGCACGCATGCGCATGCATGCATGCGTGCATGTACGCACGCATGCATGCATGTACGTTGTGTGTGCTTACTGCCTGCCCCTTTATCCCTTCCGTCTTCGGACCAGCTGAAGCTCTGTAAGGACTTGAGTAGATAAGTTCTATCTCGTGCTTCTTCAGCGAACCTCTCGGGTCCATTCTTTAGCATGTACTCCAACATAGTTAATCCCTGATTAGCAGCAAATACAACAAATAACACAAGCAACTGGAACTCCTAGGCTGTAGCCACACACTTGCTGCTATTGCTGCTGATTATGCTGCTGACGCTGCTGCTGCTGCTGCTGGCGACATTGCCTGCCGATACTGCTCTCCCTGTTCTCACTGATGCTGCTCTTGCTGCTGCTTCTGCTGCTTCTGGTTGAGTGTTTGTGTCTGCAACATCTGCGTGTACTGCGGCAACATGCCTGCCTGTCTGCCTGCACGAGAAATGTTCGTACACCCGAACTACGTCCAGCCTACTAAAGACGAACCTTAAAGATTTTGCGCCAACGTTTAGGGGCCTCGGAAATGGCAGCCCACATGGTGCGGGATATGACAGGGAAGTCAAGGCTGAGGTGTACATGCACCGCAACACGCAAGGGCAGCAGATGCAGCAGACACCTCCCACAGAGGTAATAAAATATAATAACACTACTATAAGGGATAAAAAGAACAAGAAAAAAAAAATAACGCACAAGTTATGAGAGGCGCGCGCGATCTCCGCAAGAATTGACGTCGGACATCCCCAATTCTTATCGCTGACTGCTTCCCTTAGATTGCGCTCCAGAGGAGTTTCTTTTGTAAGGCTGCAAACCCAAGCAGCAGCAGCAGCAACAGCAGCGGCAGCAGCAGCAGGAGTGGAGGTCATGATGCTGGCGCGAAGGGCAGCTTTGTGTGTATAGGAGAGAGCAACAGGAAGAAGGGAAAGAAAGAAGTCGACAAGAAATGCCTTTATGATGGTTAATAAGGAGAAAGGTATATATATAATATAGGGCATATTATATGTGTATCCTCACGTCCTCTCTGCCGCCTCCTTGACCTTCTCCGATGCAGTGGAGACAATGGAGGCAAGGCGCGACCCCAGTTTATCCATCGAGCTGGATGTGAAGAAAGACATCTTCAATAAATGAGGCGTACAGACACCTCAGCTGCAACAACCTTCCTTTAATCAGGACTACTGCAGCAACACTTTTTAGCTGTTGAGACGACAAGGAGTAGCAGACAGCTCACACCAGCCCTTTTGGCCGCAGGGGCCCCCACAGGGCCCTCAGGGGCCTCCAAATCTAACCTTTAGGGGAAAATAGGGTACTGCCAATCCCCCACGACAGGCTCTGCCAAGAAGCAGCAAGCGCTAGCTCAAGAGCGAGATAGCAGAGACTGCTCCGTTACGCGCTGCTGCGCCTGATGCAGCAACTTCTGCTGCGAATGCTGCTGCTGCTCCCGTTGTTGTTCGTTGTCACGCTGCTGCGGGCGAGCCAGCTGCTACTGCTGTGCCGGTAGCGGCTGCCGGCAGCCCCTTCAGCAGCTCCAGCTCCAGCAGCAACAACAGCAGTAGCAGTGGCGGCTCTGGGCGTCAAGGTCGGGGAGAAGTTGAAAGACTCCGCAGAAAGAAACGGAGACACTCGAAGGAACGTTGGCAGACCTAACCGAGCAGCAGCAGCAGCAGCAGCAACAGCAGCGGCAGCGGCAGCGGCAGCAGCAGTGGCAGCAGCCGAGTGTATCGGCACTGCCCCAGTTAGAAGCTGCTGATGAGAGCCACCGCCCACACTTTAATATATTTATTGTCTCTGAGCTGCATGCAAATACCTAAAATAAAGAAAGGGGGAAGAAAACACAAGTGAACGTCGGCAGCAACTCCAGCAACACAGCAGCAGCTCCTGCTGCTGACGCTCCTGCAGCACGAGACCAGCAGCAGTGCCCTTGCACTGCTGATGCTGCATTGTAGGTTGCTGCTCGTCATCCTTCTTTGGTCCCTTATTAAATTGAATTAAAGAAAAACCCATTTACAGCATCTACATCTCCCTGTCAACGTAAAAATTCAATATCTTCTTTCTTTTTTTACCCCATTCTCCCCTCTTCTACCACACGTGGGCTGTACGTACACCCGAGATCTGCCACACTCCTCAACCCCCGTCGTCTTCGTGGACCTGCTGGCCTTACGGCCACCACTTCCTGCTTTTCTTGTGGACTCACCCGTTGTTGGGGGGCCGGTGGAGTGTACATTCACCACAACACCTCGTAACCTGCTGCTAGGGGGGCCCCCCTCGACCTGCAGGAGGCCCCTCTTTCCCTCCCTCTTCCTTTGACTTTAGGTGGAGATAAACCTGACAAATTCACTTTTAAAGAAATTGTAAGTGGGGGTTTTAAGGAGACACTGTGAGGAGTCTTTCGGGTGTATTTACAACGTAAGTTTGAAGGGAGGAGGTTTCGTTTCTCTAGTCGCCAGCAGCAGCAGCTGCTGCCGCTGCTGCTTCTGCTGCGGGCAGTTGAGCGAATCTTCAGTATGGTAGGGGGAGGAGATCCTGCACAGGGCAGCGGGTTGAGGGGCCCCCCGGGCCCCCCCCCTGCTGGAGGGTCCGGGGCGGTGTTGTTGAAGGAAGCGGAGCAGCTTGCTGCTTATATTGAAGGAGGGAATCCTTCAGGAGAGAAAGGGAAGTTGTTGCAGATGTCTTGGGGGGACAAGGCGGTGGTGTTGCCTGCATTACGGCGTCTGCTGCTGTCTCCTGATAAAGAAAGAGAGACAATAAAAAGGGCAATAGATGCCCTCCTCCCTCCTTCAGATACACCTGTTAGTCAACAAGATCCTCGTTTCCTTGCAGGGAAACTTTGGCTGCAGGCGCGCCTCTTCGCTCTACACGAGAAGTCGCCGCTGGAGTTCTGAGGTGTACAGACACCTCAGGGGTAGCAACAGCAGGCAGGAAGCGAAACTGCTCATCTGTACGTAAAGCTGGAGGCCCCTCATTACAATACACAGGTACAAAGAATATAGAGTTCCCTTCCTCTCTTCTCTCTCTCTCTCTCTCCTGCTCCTGCTCCTGCTGCTGCTGCAGGAGGGGAATTGTTTTAAGAATTTGTTTTAACTTAAATTATTTTTGTTCAAGAATTCAGCAATTCAGCTAAAACTTAAAATGGACGATTACCCTGTCCCCAAGCAACTGCTGCTGCAGCAGGTGATGCAGCAGGAGATGCAGCAGCAGCAGCTGCTGCTGAGACCCCCGTTCACAAATCCGTCTGCGGTTTAGCTGCAGAGGATCTTGGGGTGTGGGGTTTAGGGTTTAGGGTTTAGATGCAGTGCCACTGTCGCCTGTCTTTGTTAGAACAAACCCTCAGAAGGGTTTAGGGTTAATTGCTGTTACAATTACCTTATTAGGTTTACGGTTTAGGGGCAGCCGTAGAGCCGCGCTGTAAAGGCGTCTAGTGTTTAGGTTTAGGGTTTAGGGTTTAGGGTTTAGTTAAGGGTTGAGGGTTTTGAAGTGAGGAGAGGGCTCGGGTAACTCTGCTGCTGGTTCTCTGTGCTGCGGTCGCCTCTCCTTCCTTGTTGGCCTCGTCGTCGGCTGCATGCGGGGACAGCCGCCAAAGGGCCGCTGCACAGAGCAGAGGAGACAAAGGAAAGAAAAAGAAGTAAGAGGAGCAAAGAGGGAGAAAAAGAAGAAAATGCAAAGAGACGGCGCATGCAGAGTTGCATGCAAAGAGGAACAAAGTGGGGCTGATCTCGGGTGTATAGGCAGCTATCTAGAGCAGCTACAACAGGAAAAAAGATGACAATACACCGCATATGATGATGAGTATCTCCTCCTGTCTCCTTTTGTCTCCTCCTGTCTCCTCCTCTCTCCTGTCTAAATAACCTACCAATATGTCCCTTTCTACTTGGAGACGCGACTCCCTATTTAATGCCCTCAGCAATCCTTTAACTTGTTGCCCTCTTTGTCTCTATAGTAGCACAACACCCACAAACCCTAAACCCTTTTTATTGCATTATTGCTGCCAAAAAGGAATATGAACACTGAGGCATTAACAAAGGAGGCGTTTGTCCCTGTTTCCTATCTCTGTCTCCTTTGTGTCTCCTCCTCCGTCTGTATGCCTTTCTCTCTGTGTGTGTGTGTCTCCTTGTTTCTCCTTTTCTATAACTCTATTAGTCTGTCTTCCTTTCTTATTTACTCACCCTAACAACATCCGCCAGTCTCCTCTCTTTTGCTGTCTCCGCAACAAATTCATTCTTCTTCTCCACCCACTGTGCAGCAGCAAAACCCCACAAACTTCCTATACCCTCCATTATACACCCTAAACCCTAAACCCTATATAAACCCTAAACCCTTAACCTCCCTTTACTCTAAACCATAAACCCTCAAACTATATCTTTCCCCGTATGCTACTGCTAAACCTGAAGTCCCCACACACTTCCTAAGGCGCAAGGCCTAAACCCTAAACCCTAAGCCCTAACCTTAAATCCTTAAACCGTAAACCCTACACTATAGCCGTGAATACATGATCTACAAACACCTACCTCAAGATATTCTTGTGTAATATTTTTCTTTTCTGCAAGAACAGAAACAGAAGACACGGCAAGTTTAATTAATTAATTAATTAATTAATTAATTAATTAAATATTCAACTCGCAGGATCTGTTGGATTCTCTAAGTGGCCTTCTTAAACCCTAGTCACCAAGCACACCGCAAACCCTTAGGGTTTAGGGTACCCTTGGCATACCTCTCTGCAGGGTGCTGTTAACTTCCTCAAGAGTAGCTCTTGCTGCGTCTATGTGTCTCTGCTCCCTCCAAACCCTTTTATTTGCCTCTTTGTTGCGCTGCATGCAAAGGAGATAAACAAAACAACTCCAGTCTTCTGCTGCAGATGCACACGCGCATAAGCCCTAAACCCTAAACAGCCACGCGGCGCTTCTCCTGTCGGTCTATGGGGTAAACGGCTTAAAGAGGCAGCTCCCTTGTCGTTGTGTCTCTTGAAGCAATGGACTTAGAGGTGGAGGGGTATAACAGGGGGAGACAGCAAGCAAAAGCCTACGGTCTAGGGTTTAGGGTTTAGGGTTTACGGTTTGAGGCGCACCTCTAATTTCCTTTCAACGGCAGAGATCTGCTGGCTGAGGGCCTCCACTTGCGAGCGCTCTAATTGAATATCTTTTCTTCTTTTGTTTAGTCGCAACTCCAACTAAAAGGGGACAGAGAAGAGAAATAACACAGATTGTCTACTTATTAACTTTTTCATCTGCTTCCTTCCCTCTCTCTGCCCTGGTGTCTGTCCCCTTCAGCCCTGTGCTACACCTGTGTTGCGTCTGTCTCTCCGTTGTTCTCTTCTGCACGCCCTCTGTGTCTCTACCTCCATTGTGATTGTGTCTCCCTCTCTAGGGATCTACCTCTGTACCTCCTCCTCTGTCTCTGTATAAGTGTCTCCATTTCTCTGTCTCCACCTCTGTCATGCTGTCTCTATCTCTGCCCTGCCCTTATAGCTGTCTGCTGCTGTGTATTTGTCTCTGCTCCCACCCATTCTTTTTCTCTTTGAAGGCGCGCCAGTTGGAGAGAAGCCTCTGTATTTTCTTGTGTTGTTCTTTCAAGTATATGAGGCAATTTGCCGTCCATTGACAGTTCCTTAAACATCGACAGTAACTCTTCAGGCACCATTTCTGGTGCCTTCCTCTCACAAGAAATAACACGGGTACACGGTGGCGGCACAGGTACCTGGCGACTATAGAGCCGACTCAACAAACCCGAAGCTGTACAGACACCTGAAGACACTCCTGTGGGCCCGGTGAGCTGTCTGCGGCTGCAGCTGATGGGGGAGGAACTCCCCCCCCCAGGCAGGTGACCTCGATTCATCGATACACTCGGTGGGAGGCGGCCGCCTTAACAGCAGCTCTAATACGATCCAGAAGTTATTAATAATAAAAGGTAGGAGAAATATAATTTGAACTAGACCCTAAAACACCCCCAAACATTCCTGAAGATGCACACAATGCCGTTTGTTGCAGGGGGGCTCACAATCGACACCAGGCGTTCACCAAGAAAGAGAAGACACAATAGATGCAACATTCTTTAGATGCATTCGCGTAAATGATAAAAATTTACAAAACGAAGAAAGGGATGGTCAAAAAGGATCAAAGCAGTGAGAGGGGGCTGTGGCTAGGGCGGCGCCGCCGACTGCCGTCCAAGCGATGGACAGGGATGGGCATAGAAAGGTGAAGATTCCGAAACAAATGTATTACACGAAATGCATTTATTAAAATACATATTGAAATAACGTGGTAAATGCTGAGCATCATCTAGCCGTTAAGTCGTTTAATGGGCTCAGCTCCACTGGTCCTCAACGGCGGCTAGCCACTAAGGGTTTCTCTCTTTACTTCCCTATCTCTCTTAATGCTTCTTATATAACACCTTAATTCAGTTAATCTTTGTTGAAAATGCAGATAACAATCTCTTTGCAATGCTGGGGACGTCTCCGTAGGGAAGGGCTTACAAAGAGTTGCAGACGGACCATTGGTCAGCCAGTGTTGAGTGCGGTGTTGCTGTCTTCCTGCTAAGAAGAAACTTTTACTTCAATTATTTTTGTTCGAAGTACGGTATATTGTTCAAAATACGATTTAAAGAAGCAGCAGCTAATGAAGCAACAAGAGACCTCCCACCCACATCGCATTCTTAGGCACACGAGCAAACGGCACTACATATAGCAGAAACTTCTGGTGAAAATAAAACTCAACCTCTCCCCCCCTAATGCCCTATAGAAGACCAAACTAGTGCAGATAAGAGCACTCAAGAGACCAAACTACACGTGTACCTTCAATAACTGGCTGTTTAACTATGCACTACTTCGTCGTGCCAGTATGTGGTACTTCTAAACCGTTACTAAGGAGAGTGCCGCCTTATTGGTATTCACTACTGACCCACTATTTGTCCGTTAACAAGAGCGCTATACAGGAATCTACAATTTGCTCTTGTGCCCATCTCTGAGTGGTCGCTCGGCGAGCTGTGCGCCTCGAGCATCTATTACTTTACCTATATATACATAGAATGTGTTCCTCCCTCCCTTCCCTCATATGTGTTACGCGTGCGTCTGGCTCTGGCGTCTGTGCTCCCCCAGCCCTTCCCCCCAATTGTATCCGTTACTCCACCACTCGAGCTCAAACAATTTACTTCGATTTCCCCTGTTTGTGCTGTGCTTTGCCTCTTATAAGCAAAACTGCAATCAGCAGAAAAGGCCCCCCCAAAATGCGCGGCCTCTCTGCAGCGTCCCTTTTATCACATAAAGGACGTCCAGCCTAAACACTAAACCCTAAACCCTGGGAGCAACTAGTTCCTGATCAGGGAAGGCTTTGTTGAGGTTTAGGGTTTACAGCCCCACCCACGCACCTCGTGTGGCTGAAAGGTACCGAAAAACACCAGCCAAGCGTTTTCTTTGTATTTCTTTTCTTCTATGAGGAGATGCCTCCTCCTTGTACCCGACTCTGCTTTCTCAGAAGTCGAGGAGTTCCTGCTTGCTGAAAGGGTCTAAGTTGAGTTTCGCAGGTCCGTTGCATGCACAGAGACAGACGAGAGAGAAGAATGCAACAAGCAGCGTGAAGCTGCCGCAGATGATGCCCAGGCCGCCTGCATAACCTAAGTTACCGAACAATGCCATGATTAGGTTCCAAAAGAAGAAGCGGAAGAAGTCGCCAGTGATGAAGAACTCGAAGCTGCTGAAGTGTGCAACAACGGAAATTGTGCCGAAAATAAACGGAGTCCAAACATCTACGAACACCTCAGGAGTAAAGGAGAACAACGCCTGCCGCCACCGTTCTTGATTCACATCTCCCAAGAAGTTACCAGGTTCAACGGACAAACGTACTTTACTTGCAGGCAACAGGAAACACCACAAAATCAAAGTAAGCACACCAGCTGTCAGCCCCATCCAACTCGTAACTGTTGCTAGAGTTGCGGGACGATCCGCCGCCGTACGGGTCATAGCCGTGCCGGAGAAATAGAAAAATCACACTTTTGCAATAATGTAAAGAAGCTGACAATGAACTTCCTCACGTGGGAAATTATGATTTCGTGTTGTTGCAGTTGAACTCTCCCAGGTGGACACCGCTGAGACGTCGTATTGGTCGTTGAATTGGCACACTCTGGTATCCGCTAAGATTCTTTTGCAGGAGTTGAATTTTCTCAAGAGGAAACTTCTGAAGTACCGCATTTAATGATGAACTTCCTCGCTTTCAAAATGATGAAATTTTAGTACTTCACGGTGGGTTTGCTCTCGTGATGTCAGCAGAATCTCCGCATCTGACGATGTGCTCTTCAGAGTTAAAATAGCTTAAATTCGGTCTCTTTACAGCAACGACTCTTTGTTGAGAGTATCAACTGAGGAATTGCGCCTCATCTACGACCAAATCCGAGATTATCAGTATGGGCTGAGAAAGCCTGAAAGCTTAAGTGCCGCGATCCAGGGACAACAATGCGCCACAGCTACACCTTCTGTACATAGGGCGCATGCAGACGGGAAAATAGCTTGAGATACCAAAAGCAAGAAACAAATGGGTATGCTAGAGACGACCAGCACACAGACGGGTAGGTGAGGTTAGACTGAACGCAATGCATGCGGGAGCGATGGTCTCAAGGGAACTTGAGCCTAGAGCTGTTCTGAAGAGTGTTTTGAAGAAAAGAAGGATTGGAACCGGTTTCAGCCTCAACAAAGAGAAACCTGCAGCAAAAGAACACAAGAAGAATTGCCTCACGCTTCTTGCAGTAGAGGCCTGACCACTCCCCCAGCAAGGCGCAGCGCTCGCCGGCCGCGAGAAATGGAATATGGTTCCCCTTTCAATGTAAACTAATCATTGAGCGATAAATAATACAAACAATTCATTGATCCATAGACGGTTACCTTAATGCCATCTCATTCAGTACAAAGACACCCAGCCCCAGGAAGCAGCTACACTGCCGAAAGTAGTACTGCAGGACCGCCTGGAGGCAGCCTTTCCTGCCTCTCCTGTCCACTAGGGACAAAAAACATCTAATGGTTTCAAAAACCTAAATTTATTTACTAATTTTATGTACATTGAAGCCATTTGAGGTTGAATTCCACTTGCAGTGAGCAAGTCGAGGACTCCAACACCGCAAGCAGCAAAGCCGCGTAGGCTAACTGCCTGGCGTTGCGTTTCCCAAGACAAACTTGGCCCACAAATCGAAGCATCTTTATAGACAAAAAGAGCTAAAATAAAACTTATATTTATGTAATAAGCATATTTACATTGTTAATTTTATCTATGGGGTCGAAAGATATGCCAGGTCGATCCGTTCTGCTAAAGTTGCGACTGCCTGCCAGTCCGGTGCATTACTTCTTGTGTTCCGTGCTTGTGTCTATTACTTACCAAAAAAAATATATTATTTTGCATTATTTATTTGTACTCACGTAGGTTCTTCTGTATTGCTTTGCCTAAACTAATGCAACACGTACACTCGTCTGTTTTAATGCCACGGGAACCCTGGACCTTTTCTAATGACTATGGCGAGCTGCAATGGCGTCAAATACGTGACAATAGTTCCTCAAATGCACCTAATGAGCTTCGCCTCACTCTACAGACGTCAGCGGAGCAGCGGCCAGAGCGCGTGGAGGTGTGGGAGTGAGTGGAGGTAGCCAGCCAGTTGTTGGAACGCATGTTGCTGAAACTAACGGTGCAAGACGGCCCCACATGCAGGCATAAACACGTATTCTCCGCTCCATGCACTAACACCCTAGGCAGTTGTTGCAGAGTTCTCGCTTGTAGGCTGCCTACAAACGGCGAGTACCAGCTCGCGAACTTACCAAGCTATGCTGGAGCATACATCTTATTCTGACGTTATCGAACAATTTGTATGTATCCCATATTGTGTGCGTATACGTGCATGTATATGCGATGGGAGGGGCTGCACAAGATAGCAAAATGCCACCTCATTGCGCATATCGTAGACCCCAAACCCTAAACCCCGAGTCCCAACTCAGCCTAAAGACTCACCCAGCTGCAAACCCTAAGGCGGTGGCAACACTTGACAGCGGCATTCCTCCGAACTTCTACAGAACGCCAACCCTATATAAGTCCATGTATTGACACTATTTACACTAAATATAGGTAAAGCTATACATAACCTGCACGCATTGTCTCTGCCTGTGCTCGGTTCTGCTAACCCCCTAATCGGGCTTCTTCCCCCTAATGAGGAGTTGCCTACACAGTGGTGTTATATTTGTTCATTGATCTGTGCCTAATTTGTTTGATGGTTTTGTTTGTTTGTGTCGCCAAGGCGAGACAAACAATGTCTATCGTCAGGAGCTGCACACAGCAGCATCTTGAAACCCCTTCTGCATTTACGATACAGAAACAAGAAAGTGAGTGATGGAGGCACGCATGCATATATGCATGCATGCATACGGCTGCGAACATTACTAAATACAAGAAAAACAACAGATACACTACTGGCACACACAAACACACACCCGCCTGCTGCTGCTTGTGCATCTGCCGTTCGAAGCTCTTAACAGCCGCCCCGCCTCCTCATGGATTCCTAGAGCAGCAACATCACGACGAACTTGTTGGTTTTCCCCTGATGAAATTCGAAGCAGGGCATAAATAAAAATGCCCTATCCTGCATACAGTTCAGCTGTTTGCTTGCTGCTGTCTTAGACGCGTACACACCGCCTGCATCGCATGCGTTGGTTCTTCTGTGAAGCATGCTGCGATAGATATTATAACAATATATTATGAAATGCATGTATAAATAGGTAAGAAATGGCCCAAGATAAGAAAATGTAAATATAATGAAATAATGTGTTGCATTTATCCACTAGGCTTTGCCTGCACCACCACCATGAAGTCAAGAGGCGCGAACTTGTGCCCGTCACCCTTAAAGAACTTGTTCTGAAACTCCACCCACTGCAGCCTAAGCGCATGCAGCGCCACTTCGAGCAGATCCATGCAAAGAATGACTCCAAAGGTGATGAAGGCGAACAAGGCAAACACAAAAAACAAAACAACAGACACCAGGGCGGTGTTGTCGGACAGCTCGAGGGCACGAACAACTGTTTGCGAGTAAAACACTAAAGACAGCTGCTGATGAGCAAGCGATAAAGCCCACAAGCGTAAGTATGAGGCTGTATTAGATATCGTCCCCAGCACAAACTCTATTGTCTCAATCATCTGAAATATGTACAAATCGCCTGCACCCGCTCCTTCGTGATCATCCTTTCCCCCCTCGTGCTGGTCGTCCTGATGATGCTGCTGCTGCTGTTGCTGCAATGCTGCTGCTGCTGAAGCAGCGGCAGCGCCCTCTCCTGCTTCTAGAAGTTGCTGTGGCAGTTCCTGCTCTTTCTTGGCCGCAGCAGCTGCTGCCTCCTTGTCGGCGCGCTTCTTGCGCATAACCAGAATAGTCGGTTTAACCAGCAGCATAACGGGCACAGTAAGCACGATGAGCAACAACAGAACGCGTTCAACTGTCTGCTGATTTGCGTACAATTGATCCTCAGGCTTTACTTCCCCCATCATGCACATGTTGATGATGGCACTGATAAGGTTAGGTTTGTTGTGCGTTAAAGGTGTAACCCATTTGTAAACTACCATGAAGTTCATGTAGCCGATTAAAACCGTCAAAAATACAAATTGGGGAATAAACTCGAAGAAGAAATCCAACATATCGTTGAAATGTAACGCATTCAAACCCTTCATTATCACCCCCACCCCCATGTGCACAACGGCGACCAACACTGACAGCTTCATCTTAATCGAGTTCGTCATCAGCAGCTCATTTGTGGCCCCCTTCCATGCAGGATCGATACCAAAAGGATAAGGATCCTCTCCCTGCACACAGATACGTAACAACAAAACAAATTCACAGCAGCTACAGTGTCAACAACAGCAGCTCCGAATGCAGAAGCCACAACACTCCACAATCAGCAGTATGCACATAATCCAACAGCAACACCATCACCATAAATATAATTACCATCACCAACAAACGAGAAAAGCCATCATCTGATGATGCCTTTTGCCATTCTTATTCGTTCATTGGCTTACCACTTGTTTCATGCGGATACTTCCATTGAGGTCTTCTGCGCCTTCTTCTGTCCATTTGGATCCAAAAATGTCTACCCCGAGTGCAAAGACGTCATTATAAAGAAAGCCAACATAAAAGGCAAAGAAACCCATCAGCGTCAGCATGTAACGGAAAGGCAGGAAACTGCTAAACATCCCCCCTCCAAGCTTTATGCGGTTATTAAATAACATTAAATATAAACCCAACAAAAGCACTATTCCCCCGTGCCCTATATCTCCATACATCACACCAAATAAAAACGGAAATGTCACAGAAGTCAAAAATGCAGGGTTCGCCTCTTCGTAGCGAGGCACACCGTAGGTGTCCACCTGCATACACAAAAAGACACGCATAACGAAACGTTGACAGACTGTACAACTAACGGAACAATTATATCTGCTTCCGATTCATACTCGCTCCCTGCTTCTGCTGCTGCTGCTGCTACTGGTGGGGTGTGGGTATTTTATACTCCCCCTCTAAAAATAGTTTACTTGTAAGTGCTAATGAAACGGTCCTCGCTGCTGCTTGCAACTGCAGTGCTACCTTGTCTGTTTAATAACGCAGGTCTATAAAACTGTATGCGTATACCAATACGCTTCTATTTAATTTGCATTTTCTACTTACGAGCATTTGGCTAGGGTCAGTGAACTCTGTAGACTTGAAGTAGGTGGGAGGCATCGCGGCAGGCAGATGTTTCTCCGTTAGAAGAAATGCAGATCCCTACGAGGCAACACGACAAAAAAGAGGGTATATTTAATAAGGAAAATAATCAAACAAAGCAACTGGCCATATACAACATGCTAAGAAAGACCTTGACTTGGCAGAACATTCAAAGAAACCAAGGAAAGAAAACTAATGCAGACACCCGAAAAAAGGCACAATAAAAAACGGGGTATGCTCGATTAATGAGTAAACAAAACAATCAAAGAAAGGGACAAACATTTTTTAAATAAACTAGGAGAACCCAACGACCAGAGGCAACACCATCAGCAGCGTCGGCATCAGCAAATTGAAGTCGACTTGTTGCAGTAGCCAATTCAGGTGTATGTAGAGCAAAAACTTTACCTGATCTTCTCCTTCCATCTCCATTGAGCGCAGAATGCTTCGCACTTTCTCCTCATTCTTCTTGGGGATCCAGCAGGTACACCGTAGGGTCATATCGTGGCCTACAAGAAAAAGACATGAAAGCAGCAGCAGATGCTAAAAAACAGCGGCAGCTAGCCTAAGCAACAAGAAATATGTATGCAAGCACGCATGCATGCAGAAGAACAACAGAGGCGGCAGCAGAAGCAAACACAAGGAACATACAAGAACATGGCACGTTTAAGTGTTAGGGTTTACAAATACTACCCTCGGTTATACGCTCTAGGGTCAATGGGGACTGTACGGTTTAGGGTCTATAAGAAGTACCCTCGAAGCAGTTAAGAGCGGCATAAATGGCTTTTTCTTTGCTACAGAACATGCGCCATTCCTCTATAAGAGAGGAGCCTCCCTCACGAGGCACCTCTAATAAAGTAGATATTTCCCCTAAGAAATAATATTCATAGGCTGCTAATGCCTTCTCTTTGTCTTTTATTACATCATTCAAAGCTGCAGCAACAACAAATACAGCAAAAGCAACAAACACTCAATTTACAATAGCAGCATCTAGGGGTTACAGCATTAGGGTTACCACGATGCCGGTGACACGCAGTCATTCAATAAATTTACCATTATAACAAAACTGCTGCATGCTAATATTCGTAAAGAAGACAATTTTATCGCTATAAATGAACTGACATCCACAGCAGCAGCAGCAGCAGCAAAGCAACAACAGCAGTACAACAGCAGCATAGCGACAGCAGCACCACAGCAACAGCATAGCAATAGCAGAAGCACAGCGACAGCACCATAGAAGCAGAAGAAGCAGCAGCACAGCAACAAGAGCAGCTGTCGAAACCGTACCCTGCAGCCTCTCTTCTGCTTCTCTGAATGTTTGTGGCCATTCATAGCATTGGCCATTGAATGCCTCTGCAACCTTTTTGATTTTTTCGTGTAGGAGCGACTGCCTGCTTCCTTGATGGTACACAACGAATACACTACGGTGTACTTGTTGACCTGTCTTAGGGTCTGTAAATGGTTGTTCAATTGATTGAAAGAAAGAAAATGCATTTCCTCTTGTAGATCTAAATAATGTGCGTTGATAGCGCGAAACATCTTCTGTTGCAATAACACCTGCAACTGCTGATACAGCTGACACAGGGACATTCTTCCCCATAGGTACACCAAGACCAAGACTAAGACCTTCTTCTAAGGACATTTGCTGCTGCAGTGGTAATGGTTGCTGCTGTTGCTGCTGCAATAATGTGTGACCATCCTCCCCATCCAAAAAGCCTTCATCCCCAGGAGCAGCAGCACCAGATAATGGGCCACGTACTGCAGCAGCAGCACCACCCTGACGCAGCTGCTGCGCTGCCACGTTCAGCACACACTGCTCTTCTAATGCTGAATTCTTCTCTTGCTGCATATTTGTGTTGTTTCCCTTAAACAACACGAACTGTCCATACAGTCGACTCAAAGCCTCCTCCACCTTATCTAATACATACCCATGGCCGTTATCTAGGAAACTCTTTTCTCCCTCAGGAGCAACCACCACAAGGGAACCCTCGTGCCTAGCTGCTGTTGCTGCTGCGCCTCCCCCGGCACCTGCTGCTGCTGCTGCTGCTGCGCGCGCAGCACCTGGGCCTCCCTCAAGACAACGAATCTCCTCCTGCAGGAAGCGAATGATGCGCTCCATCTCCTCTATACGTTGAATGTAGTTGTTATAAGGACGTACTAATGCATTTGCTTGCATATCAACAAACTGCACAGCCCCTAGACGACCTATTCGCTCTAGGATCTCATGGGCTATTGGCAAAGAAGACGGGAGCACCATTGTGCCCCGCACCATCGGCTCACTACGAAACGTTGACATTTTCGCTTAAGAGGGTTTATGGTTTAGGGTTTGGGGGGGGTGGTTGGAGTGTATGTATGTATAAATAAATGGGAAACCTTCAAATGTGCATGCATGCAGGCAGGATAACTGCCCTATACTACATCGAATTCAATAGAATATAAATATAGCAACACACCGCAGACTCTACAGACGCCGGTGTGTCTTCCCACGGCTCTTCTTTTCAAAGTTGCTGCCACCTGCAGGTGTTCTCTCTTACTGCAGCATCAGCAGCAGCAACCAGGGGGAGAAGAGGTGTTGCCGGCACCACCAAGCTGCCCTGCTGCAGCTGGAGGAGAAGCTAATATCCCCTAAATGGCCCGATATAATAATTGGGGGCCACTCTTTGTCTGCGGTATACTCTCTCTGCTGCCGTCTTGGGTCTAATTTCAACGTTGTTGGCTGCTGCAGTCAACGCAGCACCGCCAGAGGTAAGAAGAGGCGGCGCCGGGGAGGAACTCCCCCTAAATGACCTTCTTCAGATTCGATGTTACAGAAAATAACGAAAAGACGTTGTTAGTGCTGGAGAGAGACGACGCAAGGCCGCGCATAACCCAGCAGATCGGATGCTGCAACGCTACACCGCCCCTACAGACCGCGTGACTTCATGATCTAAGAGAGGGGGAATTGAAAGAATACGGATTTATTTCAAAGCAAAAAGAGAAGAAAAACAACCAAGCCTTGTGAAAACTCCAAATAACGGCGAGAGAACAGCGAACAGCTACACACAGGACGAAGCTGCCGAGCCGCTGCTGGATCTGCAAGGAAAGCAGAACCCCCGGCGTTCTGTAGGGGGTATTTTCAAAGCCTCAAGCGCTAATAGATATCTAAAGGAGTAACAGAGCACAAATAGAAATCTAGTTCCCTCTTGTTTGAAGAAACGGAGCTCTGATCAGCCCCCCAGCCGCTGAAACATGAACACGGCGGCTAAACACGGGGAGGGAAGCGGCGGGGCTTTCTCTGAGGTACTTAACGATCTGCAATATCCTTTTCGTCCATTCACTCCGAAGAGATGAAACTTTCCATTTATTTCTCTGATTTATTGCACTTTAAGACCTGCCGAGACACCCGACGCACTGCAAAAATCCTTACGGCGCTCCTTTGCAGCTTTTTTCGCGGGCTGTAGCGGCAACAGCTTTTCGTCATTCTTCTGCCCACTGCTTCAAGAATTCCCTGTTTTTCTTCTTGCAAATCGTGCAGGAAGTGTAAACACTGCTATATTTGATTTCTTAATATAACAAAGTGGGGCCCGCTGTGCTGTGCCGCCGTTCAAGTTCAGATATCTCGGTCTGGTGGTGGCGTGTGTCTGTATGCCTGTCTAAGTTCGTCCAGAGAAGAAGGCCCACTTCATTTTATTTCTTCTGCTTTTTGCACTGTGCCGTCAGAGGAAGCAAGGGAGGGACAACTCCTCCACGGCTTCTTGCTGACACCAGCAGCTGCCGCTGCAGCAGCACGCAGAGGAGGAAGGGTATTATTATGCATGCACTATGACTTCTACTCCTCCGTATGCAGTGTGGCATATGTTGGGGCTTTAATCATTGTGCATTTTTTCCTCTTTTTTCGTTATAGAGGGCGATCTCTACACTGTAGTTGCCCTCATTTCTTTAGCGGTGGTGTTGTATAAATTGCTTAAGGTTAACAGTATCAGGAGCATACGGCAGCATTCCCAGCAGCAGCAGCAGCTGCTGCACCCCTTCCGCAGCAGCAGCAACAGCAACAACAACAGCAGCGGCAGCAGGATTGGAGATGTTGATATATTTCCGTTTAATCTCTGAGCACTCAGGTGCCTACCGTGAATGTCCTATATCTACCCCTTCTGTAACGGTAGGAGAATTAAAACAACTCTTAGCTCGTCAGTGCGGCTTTAGCGGGGATTATAGACGTAAGATAGACTTACGCCTATTCCTCGTAGGCAGCCGTGCATGCGCTAAGCCAGGTGAGGGTTCTCCTGTATCTGCTGCTGCTGCTGCTGGCTCCGGCAACAGCAGCAGCACGGAAGAGCTTGTTGAGGCCGTCGGAGATGAGCAGCAAGTGCATGCATTCTCTCGTGTCGTGATACAGAGGAGGGTACTTGCGGGGCCCCAGGGTGTACAGGTGGTGCAGCACGAAGCACGATCCTCAGTAACAGCAGCAGAATGGGAAAGTGCAGAGCAGCGGCAGAGGGGGGGGCCCCGTAAGCAAAAGGTACCAAGAGAATGGATATGTTGCTTCTGTAAGGGTTTAATGAGGCAGCCGCTGTTAATTAAATGTGCTGCTAATTGCGGCAACAGTGCATGCAGAGTATGTATAGAGCAGCGGCTGCAGCAAGAACGTGTTTGTCCTTTTTGCCGTTCTGCCTTCCGTCAACTTATTAAGAATAAAAGATTAGATGATATGATTCGAAGTATTAATCCGGCAGATTATGACTTACCTCCTGCTACTGCTGCTGCTGTATCTGCTGCTGCATCCAATGCTGCAGCTGGTGCTGCATCTGGTGGTCCTGTTTCTGGTGCAGCAGCAGCAACAGTAGCACGAGCAGATGCAAGAAATGCAGCTGCAGGAGATTCACAGGACCCACGATCTTCTTCTGCACAGAATCAATTCGCAGATGCACGTTTGCAGCAGCAGCAACTGCAGCAGCAAACTGCAGCAGCAGGCGGCCACGTGGCAACGGGGCTGCCAGGAGGACCTCCAACAGCCGTTAAGGACGAAGCGACACCAAGGAATGCTGCTTCAGACACACCAGCTTCTGCTGCTGCTGCAACAGCAGCAGCGGCAGCAGGGGCACAAGGGGGCCCCAGTGCTGCAGCGGGTCATGGGATGTGGGGGGCCCCCACACAGGGCCCCCGCCACTTTGTCTATTTGTTGCCTCTTAAGAATCTGCAGCTAATGCGGCAGCAGGATATGATGGTAGTTGAAGCTGCATCAGAACTTGCTGCTGCTTTAGCCAGTGCATGCATGCGCGACGCGGAGTCTGCTGCTGCTGCTGCTGCTGCCAATGGCAGCAGCACAGATGGCAGTGGCGGTGCTTCTGCGTTGCCGGCAGCGGCATCTGCAACATCGGGACCAGAAACTGCACGCCCTGGCTCTGCTGCAGCTGGTGCAGGCTTCCTTGAGCCCAACGGCTGCAGCAGCGGCTGGATATACCTCTTACCTTGTGCCCTATCAGGGGGAGGATCATCTTATTCTGTTGGGGGTACAGTACGTCTTAGAGCAGCAAATAGGGTGCAGCCATCTGATCCTTCTTATTCTTACATTCTTTCTGCTTGGTCCCTCCAGCAGGGTTCTCCAGGCACTGCAGCCGGGGTCGGGGCCCCCATTGGGGCCCCTGTAGGAGGGGCCCCCCCCTCTGGTGTATCCGGGGCTGCATATGTTATTCGTATAAACTGGGTAGAGAAATATGGTACAATGCCAATGTTGCCATCTAGGAAGCAGCCTTTGTGTGCACTGTTGGGGGG